>CAUYPK010081199.1:0-20782 GCA_963574355.1 Loris lydekkerianus
ATTTTTGGTATTCTGCATATATACCTAGTAGAGGAATTGTAGGATCAAATGGAAGGTCTATTTTTAGAACCCTAAGTGTTCTCCAAAAATCCTTCCAAAAAAAGTATTAGTTTTCATTCTCGCCAGCAGTGCAGAAGTATGCCCTTTTCTCCACATTCACACCATCTCTGGTTTTGGGATTTTGTGATGTGAGCTAATCTTACTGGAGTTAGATGATATCTCAAAGTAGTTTGGATTTGCATTTCTCTGATGATTAAGAAGGATGAGCATTTTTTCATATCTCTGTAGGCTGTGCACCTGTCTTCTTCAGAGAAGTTTCTGTTCAAGTCCCTTGCCCAGCCTGAGATGGGATCCCTTGTTCTTTTCTTGCTAATACATTTGAGTTATCTGTGGATTCTGGTTCTTAAACCTTTGTCGGAGACATAACTTGCAAATATTTTCTCCCATTCTGAGGGCTGTCTGCTTGCTTACTTACTGTGTTCTTGGCTGTGCAGAAGCTTTTTAGTTTGATCAGATCTGAGTAATGTATTTTTGGTGGTGCTTTAATTGCCCGGGGGGTCCTCCTCATAAAATATTCACCCAGACCAATTTCAAGTGTTTTCCCTGCACTTTCTTCTATTATTTTTATAGTTTTATGCCTTAAGTTTAACTATTTAATCCAGTGAGAGTCTACCTTAGTTAATAGTGAAAGGTGTGGGTCCAGTTTCAGTCTTCTATGGGTCGCCAGGCAATTCACCCAGCATCATTTGTTAAATAGGGAATCTTTTCCCCACTGAATGTTTTTAATTGGCTTGGCAAGATCAAATAACGGTAAGTAGCTGGGTTCATCTCTTGGTTCTCTATTCAGTTCCATACATATACCTCTCTGTTTTTGTGCCAATACCATGCTGTTTTGATCACTTTCGATTTATAGTATAGTCTGAGGTCTGGCAGCATGATTCCTCCTGCTTTGTTTTTATTTCTGAGTAAAATCTTGGCTATTCAAGGTTTTTTCTGATTTCATATAAAATGAAGTTTTTTTTTTTTGAGATCTTTAAAGTATGACAGTGGAGCTTTAATAGAGATTGCATTAAAATTATATATTTCTTTGGGTAGTATAAACATTTTAACAATGTTGATTCTTCCCAGCTATGAGCATAGTATGTTTTTCCATTTGTTAACATATTCAGCTTTTTCTTTTCTTAGAGCTTCATCTCTTTATCAAGATCTTTCATGTCCTTTGCTAGGTAAACTCCCAAATATTTCATTTTCTTTGGCACTATTGTGAACGGAATAGAGTCCTTGACTATTTTTTTCAACATGATTGTTGGTATATATAAAGGCTACAAATTTATGAGTGTTGATTTTGTAACCTGAGATGCCGCTGTATTCCTTGATCACTTCTAAGAGTTTTGTAGTAGAATCCCTGGTTTTTTCCAGATATATAATTATATCATCTGTGAAGAGTGAAAGTTTGATCTCTTCTGACCCTATGTAGATAGACTTGATTGCCTTTTCTTGCCTAATTGTGATGGCTAAGACTTCCATTACAATGTTAAAAAACAGTGGAGACAATGGGCAACCTTGCCTGGTTTGTGATCTGAGTGGAAATGATTTCAATTTAACTCCATTCAATATGATATTGTCTGTGGGTTTGCTGTAGATGACCTCTATCAGTTTAATGTCCCTTCTATACCCATTTTCTTAAGTGTTCTGATCATGAAATGTTGCTGGATGTTATCAAAAGCTTTTTCTGCATCAATTGAGAGAATCATATGGTCTTTGTTTTTTAATTTGTTTATGTGATGAATTATATTTATAGATTACATGTATTGCACCAGTCTTGAGACCCTGGGATAAAACTCATTTGGTTAGGGCGTATAATTTGTTTGATGTGTTGCTGGATTCTGTTTGTTAGGATCTTGTTGAACATTTTTGCATCAATATTTATTAGTGATATTGGTCTATAATTTTCTTTTCTTGTTGGGTCTTGTCCTGGTTTGGGGATCAAGGTGATGTTTCATAGAATGATTAATAGAATGTGTTGTGTAGTATTCCTTCCTTTTCTAATTTTGGAAAAGGTTGACTAATATAGGTACTAATTCTTCCTTAAAGGTTTGGTAGAATTCTGACGTAAAGCCATCTGGTCCCGGGCTTTTCTTTTTAGGGAGATTTTGTATAATTGACGTTATTTCAGAACTTGAGATAGGCCTGTTCAACATTTCTCCTTGATTCTGGCTAAGTCTAGGAAGGTGGCATGCTTCCAAATATTGGTCTATTTCTGCAGATTTTCAGATGTCTGAGAATAGAGTTTCTTGTAATCTTCATTCAGGATTTTTTGAATTTCTGAGGGGTCTGTTCTTATTTCATCTTTACCATTTCTGATTGATGAAATTAGAGATTTTACTCTTTTTTTCCTGGTTAGGTTAGCCAAAGGATTATCTATTTTATTGACCTTTTCAAAAAAACAACTTTTTGATTTATTGATGTGTTGTATAATTTGTTTGTTTTCAATTTCATTTAATTCTGCTCTAAATTTGGTTATTTCTATTCTTCTGCTGGGTTTGGGATTGGAATTTTCTTCCTGTTCCAGTTGCTTGAGATGTCCCTTTTTGTTGTTAAATTCCTCTCTTTCCATTCTCTTAAGGAAAGCTTGTAGTGCTATAAATTTCCCTCTTAGGACTGCCTTTGCAGTATGCCAGAGGTTCTGATCATTGGTATCTTCATTGTTGTTTTGTTCCAAAAATTTGGTAATTTCCTTCATAATCTCTTCTATGATCCAGCTATCATTCAGCCTAAGGTTATTTCGTTTCCATGTTTTTGTAGGAGTATGCAGATTCCTGTTGTTATTGAGTTCAACTTTTATTCCACAATGGTCAAAGAAGATGCAAGGAATAACATCTATTCTTTTAAATTTGCTGAGGTTAGAATTGTGACCTAAGATGTGATCTATTTTGGAGTATGTTCCATGGGCTGATGAGAAGAATGTGTATTCAGTTTTATTAGGATGAAATGTTCTGTAGATTTCTATTAAATCCAATTGTTGAATGGTTAAGTTTAAGTCTAAAATTTCTTTGCTCAGCTTCTTTTTGGAGTATCTATCCAACATCGCCAAAGGAGTGTTAAAATCTCCAACTATTATGGTGCTAGAGGAAATCAAGTTGCTCATGTGTGTTAGAGTCTCTTTTATAAACTGAGGTGTATTCTGGTAGGATACATAAATGTTAATAATTGATATCTCATCATATTGAGTGTTACCCTTAACAAATATGAAGTGACCGTCCTTATCTTTCCTTACTTTTGTTGGTTTAAAGCCTATTGTATCTGTAACTAAAATTGCAACACCTGCTTTTTTCTGATTTCCATTTGCCTGAAACATAGATGACCATCCCTTCACCCTGAGTCCATATTTAACTTTTAAAATAAGATGAGATTCTTGTATGTAGCAGATATCTGGTCTGAGTTTTTGTACCCAGTCAGTCAACTTGTGCCTCTTTAGAGGACAATTAAAGCCATGCACATTAATTATAAATATTGATAAGTCTGGTAAAATTTTGGGTATCAAGTTTTTTAAAGTCCAGTGGACATTTTTAATTCTTTTGCCACTGTGGAAGTTAAAATTTGATCAAAAGTTTCTGAGTGAGTTTACTTTTGTGGTGGAGGATTACACTGCTCATGATGGAAGATAGGTCTAAGAATATCCTGGAGAGCTGGTTTAGTTATGGCAAATTTCTTCAACATGTGAATGTTGTTGACATATTTAATTTCTCCATCGTAAATGAAACTCGGTTTCACTGGATATAGGATCCTGGGTTGAAAGTTTTTTTTTTTTTTGAGATTAAAAATCGATGACCACCCTCTTCTAGCTGGAAACATTTCAGCAGAGAGATCTACAGTCATTCTAATATTCTTCCCTTTGTAGGTTATGATTTTCTTACGTCTGGCTGCTTGCAGAATTTTCTCCTTCATTTTAACTTTGGCAAAGTTAATTATAATGTGTGTAGGAGATGTCTTACTCGGTTTGAGTCATGCTGGGGTTCTGAAACTATCTGCTATCTGAATTTCAGAATCTCTTGGCATGTCTGGAAAATTCTCATGCATTATCTCATGAAGAAGAGCCTCTACGCCTTTCAAAGCCACCTTGTTGCCTTCAGGAATTCCTATAAGGTGAATATTAGTTTTCTTCAAATTATCCCAGAGCTCTCTGAGAGAATGATGCATTTTTGCTCTCCACTTTGCTTCTTCTTTGACTGCTTGGGAGTGTTCAAAAGCTTTGTCTTCAATGTCAGAAATCCTTTCTTCTGCCTGCTCCATTCTGTTATTGAGGAATTCTACTGTGTTTCTTAGATCTTTGAGGGCTACAGGTTCTTGTCTCAGTGTGTCAAAATCTTTGGTGATTTTGTCTTTGAATTCATTGAATTCTTGAGACAACTTTTGAAATGCTCCTGGAATTTCTAATTCCAACTTTACCTCCATTCTATTAATCTTATTTGCAATCCAAATTCTGAATTCGATTTCTGACATCTCAACCATCTGTTTATGAATGGGATCTTCAGTTGTGTCCACCAGGCCATTCCTTGGGGGAAATTGATCTACTCTGGTTATTTATGTTACCAGAGCTTTTCTGCTGATTCTTCCCCATGATTAAATTACACTGTTTGGCTAGATGAGCAGATAAGGTGAAGTTGGGTTGGGGGATCCTGGAGTAGTAATTAACTAGCCCTTTTTCCAAGTGCTGGGACTGGTGTCTGTATCTTTTTCCCTAGAACTTTGCAAAAGACCCATACAGTGCTTCAGCCTGAGACACTAGGGACCTATTTGGTGTGGTAGGGCTAAGGGGCTCTGCCTTGTTTTCAGCTGGTCTCTGCCCTACCCTAGTGAATCAGTGACTCTGGGTTGAAGTCCCAGGTATGGAGAAATACCAGCAATTAGGTATTTGGGCAACAACTGGAAAATGAAACTCAAACCTTCCCACAAAACACACCCAGGGTACCACTTTGGATACTCCTCAAGTGATTGGCCCAGTTCAAGAGGTCCAAATCAATTGTCCCAGTCAGCACTGGTCTCAAGTGGGAGAATTCAAAATGTCTCCAACAACTAGATAGTAGGGGTCTGCTGGCAGCTCAATTATGACTCAGTCTGGTGCTCCGTGAGGTCAGAATCCCCCATCCCAGAAAATGAATTAGTCTAGGAAGATTCATGCCTCCTTCCCACATTGCATCTGTCACACCAAGTCACTGGTAACCCCACAGGGCTGTGACTCAGTTCCCTCCAATGAGCCAATGCTCCAGGGGTTTGCCCCTACCTGTGTCACAGGGAGATCTGTCTCCTCGGCCAGTCTGCCACTCTCTGCCACTCTCCTGAAAGAAGAGCTGTGGCCTGACAACCTCAGGTGCTTAAAGGAGGCTGGGGTGGTTCATTCAGTTCCCACCCCACCTCTGATTGATGTTTCTGACAGAACAATTTCACAGAATTTGTTTCTGTCCCATCTATATTCCCCTGCGGATCAGACACTGTTTGAGTTCATAGAAACTGCAACTTGGCCCCAGTCTGTGTTGCTGCCTGGAGCTGTGGTATCTGTCTCACCTTCAGTCTGTGTTGGGGCGGGTGTGGTTGGAGCTCACACTCATCTTTCAGTTTCCCACCTGCTTTTGTCTCAGCTAGGATCCCCTGAGGACCGAGTGCTCCTTAGGCTCACTAAAGCAGTCCTGGCTCAGCCCCACCCTGGGAGTATGCCATCTCTGTGCACGCGTATTTTAGTCCCTGCACTCTGCCCGGGCCAGTACCACCTCAGGCATACCCTTTACTCACGGGGCCTGCGTTTCATCCCAGATCTGTTCTGCCAGTGGCTGTCACTGGAGAAGATGCCTGGCTTCCTCTGGTTGTCCAGAGAGGTAGGGATTGTCTCTTCAAAATATCCCCAGTGGTGTGAGCCCTGTTGTTCCCACTGCTGCTGCTGCTCTGTGGAACAGGGCACTGCCTTTCCTTCTCCTGTAGGGTTCCCCCAGCCTCAGTTCACCATATTCTTCTTACTCCCATGCTGCAGAATCATCACAGATCTGCAACAGCCCACACCTTGTCCACCACTCTCAAGAAAATGCCCAAGAATCTGGACTTTATGGGGGACATGCCTCCAGACCTCAGGGTGAGAGTGGAGGGGAGTGCTGGAAGTTCAGAATTGCAGGTAGAGAACATATACAGTTTTATACAGTTTTATGCCTGGTGGGAGAGTGCCATGGCACATTCATAAGTCCTCTCTAAGGAAGGAGTTCTATTTTTAAGAGGGTCTCTCCTGTGAGATAAAATAGGAGGGGATCTGAACTCTGCTCACTTGTTTATATAGAGTATATGGTGGGCAGTTCTCCTGGGGAAGGGGATTCCCATCCACTTGGCAATGGATTTTGTACCTATTGTTTGTATCCTTGGGGTCGCAGCTCACCTCAGCAGGGTTGATGTGCATTCTTTGACCTTCTCTCTTGGCTTAGCTCCAAACCATTGGCTTACTTGCTAAACTTCTGTCCTTTAACTCTCTTTCTGGGAGCCTCTGTGGAAAGCTGGCTACAGTTGGCCATCCTGCCTCTGCCCCCAAACAACAATTATTATTTTATTTTGCTTGTGGATTCTGTGGGTCAAGAATTTAGAAAAGGAAAAGTGGGGATGGCTTTTCCTCTGCTCCACATTGTCTAGAGGTGAGACTTGAGGGCTGAGAGGGACCCTGAAGACGGACCAGCAGCCACTTGCTCATGTGCGCAGCCAGCCTGTGATGGACAAGACTGAGAGTCAGGACTGCTGTGGGACCTGGTTTCCCCATGTGCTGACTTCCCTGAAGCCTTATAGCCTTATGGTAGGATACCATGTACCTAGAAGGCTTGGTTTTATAAAACCATCAATTGTCTCCATATTGATTTACGAATTCAGTATAATTTAAATGAAAATTACAATGAGTATTGTGTGTATGGAGGTGTGGCTCCATAAACTGATTCTGAGATTATACAGAAGCACAAAGAGCCAAGACACTCTTGAGAGTGAAAAGGAAGGTGGGAAGACTTGGTCTACTAACAGGGAAGGCCAGAAAGGCTGCAGCAAATGTGACAACTGGACTAATCCAGGGAAATAACAAGTAATTCAATGGACACAAATGAGAGTCCAGGAGGAAAACTGGGACTACACAGACATTTGATTTCTGAAGAGAAAACACATGACACTTTGGGTCACTGTGGGAAAGATCTTAACTTTTTAATAAATGATGTTTAGAAAATAGGTATTCATATAAAAAAGTTAAAAATAGTCGCCCATAAGTTACATCATACCAAAAACTAATGCAAAGAGAATTAAATATCTATTCATGAAATTCAAAACTTTAAATATTTCAGAAAATAATGTATGATATTTTAGAAGATAATTTTTTAAGAAATAAAAGATTTCAAAAGATGTCTTTGTGACCACCATTTTGTTTGGTAGAAATGGTAGAATTTCTCAAGATCAAAAGAGCCATTAAAAAAGGACTGATAAAATTTATTGCATTAAAATCAAGAAAATAGTTCCTCACAAGACACTCTACGAAAGTCAATAAGTAATCCATAGAGTATAAAAAGATATTTCCAACTTGTATGATAAGGACTTGCATTGAAAATATTTAAAGAATTTCTACAAATTACTAATTGAAAAACAGACCAATACACACAAAAAGAAGTAAAGGACTTGAAAAAGCACTTCAAATGAAGAAATTGAAATGTCCAGCCAACATTTGAAGTGGCTTTCACTTCACTTAATAATCAAAAAATACAAAATAAAGACATGATGAGACATTTCACTGTTATCTGATTAGTAAAAATTAAGACATCTGACCATACTGAGTATTGACGAGAATATGTAGCAATGAGACTCTAACTACTGACAGAAGATAAATTTTTATATGTACTTTAAAAATATGAAACGACATAGGAAAGTTGAATATGCATATGAATTATTAGCAGGAATTCTTATGCATTTTACCATAAGACATGCATGAGATAGTCTAGCATCAGTGTTTGAGCAAAAAAAATAAGGAACCCACAAATGTCTAGTAATAGTATAGTTATATATATAAAATGATTATTGTATAGCAATGAAAATGAACAAACTGTTTCTATATTCACTTGTGCATGATACCAATGTAATGCTGATTGAAAAAAAGGCTTCCAGAAATGTAAACAGTAGAGCTCTATTTACATAAAGTTCAGAACCAACGCATTGTTTAGGTGTATGCATGTCTTCCAGCTGTGAACAGAAAGCTGGGAGTGATTCAGTCAATGTTCAAACTAGTCTCAACTTTGACAGAAGGAAGAAAGAAAGGATTAGAAAAACAGGAAATTATAAAAGGACTGTTGTGTGTTCTAAGGAAGTGGGTAAATGTTCATGTTACTACTCTTCTTCAAATTGTACAAATGTCTTACATATACTTTTTCATGTATGATACACCTCACAATAAAATTTTATATTATTTATCACATTAATTACATAAGCTATAATCCTGTAGCCACACAGAATAAACATCAAACAGTTAAACAGCAAACTGTGGTTCCATAGTTAGAGAGATATTTCAAAGTACAGTCAGGGAATCTACTTCAGTCAATGGTTTCAACAAAGTGGGAGAGAAATTTCCAGATTTGAGAAATTTCAGCAAAAATATTTTTGTATGTTTTTTAAAAAGCTGCAGCTGTGTAAAAACCCTGCCATTCATGAGCATGTGCACAGCTCAGGGACAGGGCCCAGACACAGTGGAGAGTCTGTGGAGGGTCTGGTAAGGGTCTAAAAGCCTTGTGGTGACAGAGCACGGCCTCCTTTTATATCCCAGACTTACAAGAATCTGCCCTATGTGAGCAAATTAGAAACAGCAGCCGTATTCACTGTAGAAATACAGCTAGTGATGACACTTCAAAAGTATGAATTCTGAGCAGCTGCGGCAGTGACAGTGAGAATTGCCACCATTAGGACATGCAGCTCATTGCAAGGATGCGGCTGTCCAGATGGGGAGCAGAGCATCATGGACCCTGAGGATCAGAGAGCACGCAGAATACAATGATGAAAAAATAGGGTGGTTTGAACAAAAGCCAAGCACAAACTGTTCCCTCAGCCTCACTTGCCTAGGGATTCTGATGGCTCAGGGATGGGGAACTGGGAACACCAGATCCATCACTGCTTGTCAGTATTTCCTGGTTAAGTACATTTTCTCATAAGCACATTTTGACTATCTCACAAGCTGCAGAGCTCATTACACTCATTCCAAGGCTTCAGTCATTTTTAAACCCTTTTGTTAGATTCATAAATTTCCAAGTAAAGAACCTCCTTTAATGATTCCTATAGAACAGCAGTTCTCAACCTGTGGGTCGTGACCTCTTTGGGGGTTAAACCACCCTTTCACAGGGATCACCTAAGACCATCCTGCATATCAGATATTTACATTATGATTCATAACAGTAGCAAAATTAAAGTTATGAAGTAGCAACAAAAATAATTTTGTGGTTGGGGGTAACCACAACATGAGGAACTGTATTAAATGGTCACGGCATTAGAAAGGTTGAGAAGCACTGCTATAGAAGTACTTACGCAGGGTAGGTCCTGTATGTCACCCAGAGGGATATAATTAGAATTCCAGTTGATAATGACAAAGAAGCAGCTGCCTTCCATACTGAACAGTGCCCAATTCAAACTTCTTCCTACCTGGGCAGAGATGCACATTTCTACCTCAACAATTTTTTTTTTTTATTTTTTTAAATAGCCTCTGTCCCAAGGTAACTAATCACCTTCGATTTGCTGTTCTTTCTGCTCCTCCACTCATGGCCACTAAAATCTGACAAGCTTGAAATTTTGAAATTGATCCAACTTTTAACTCAGCCTTAGATTTTTTAGAGGAACAAGAATGTCCAGATGTAGATCATTTATTTAAATGACACATCATTCCTTTAAACTGACATGCAGCCAATTCACAATTATGTTTGGTGATGGGGACTGGTGGACCAGGCATAACTTTATCCCACTGATGATCAGGAAAGCTGCTTGCTTTCTCCTTTATCAATCTTTCATCAATGTTACTAGCCAGTATCTGAAAGGGCTGGCTCAAGTTTCACCTTTTTATTTTTATTTTATTTATTTTTTCTGTTGTTGCAGTTGTTGGCCAGGGCCAGGTTTGAACCTGCCACCTCCAGTATATGGGGCCACCAACCTACTCCTTGAGCCACAGGCGCCATTCGTTTCATCTATTTATCTTATCATTCCTCTAGTAAGAGGACTAATGAGTCACCAGAGGCAGGCAAGGGCAAGGAGGGAGAGGAGGTCCAAGGGGGAAAAAAAAAAAAAATCTCATAACCCCTTAACCAGATAATCACCCAAGTCAATAAAGTTGAGCAAGCTTTCTCCTTAGTTTTCAGGTTAATTTGGAAGCTGCATATTTTCACCACAAACACGAACACCTGTGCTCACCAGATGTCCCACACCACCACTCCTGCCAATAACGTCTGTTAACATGTCCCCCATTTTTTTCTCTTCTCACCTTCCTTTGCATTCTTTCTCTCTTTTACTGTCCACCCCACACTAGCCCTCTTTTTTCCAGGGCCTCTTTTTCCTTAATTCTATCCTATAGCACAAAACATGCAAGCTCCACAGGAACAAAAATGGGCCCCAAAGATTAGCTGCAGGCCCTCGGGAACAGAGAGCCTCTCCCAGCCCCATCCGCCTCCTCCAGGAGATGGCATCTCACTCCTGCTCCCATCCTGCTGCCAGGGCAGAGAGCTGACTCCCTCCACACACACCACATGCCAGGCCCAGCATCCGTCCCCCCCTCGGTCCTGCCTTCTGCTAAATGCAGTATTGACTTATTATACATATGTTACAGAGCCTTCAAAGGGATTATGTTTGGTTCTACTAAGTAGCAGGGGCAAGGTAGATATGGAAGCTTTTAGTGTTTCTTCCACAAAATGCTACCAGGCACAAGACACACCGCACCTTTTTTAAAATTTCAGAATATTATGGGGGACATACATTTTGATTATATAATTTGCTTTTGTATATTTAGAGTCAAAGTTATAAGTGTGTCTTTCACCCAGAAAGTGTCCAATATTTGCCTTCACAATGTATCCACTGGGTGGGAAATTTACCAATCCCCCTCTCCCTGTCCCCAACTTGTATTTCACTGACCTTTGCTTCCCTGTGAGCAGAGGTCCTGATCAACCAGTTTCAGTTTAGTGCTAAGCACATGTTGTGTTTCTTTTTCCATTCTTGTGATACCTCACTCAGGAGAATGGTCTCCATTTCTCCAAACCCAGGTTGTTACAAAAGATACTAGATAGTCACCTTCTTTACAGCTGAGTAGTTCTCCCTGGTGTATGTATACCACGTTTTATTAATCCACTCATGTATTGATGGGCACTTACGTTGTTTCCATATCTTTGCAATTGTGAATTGTGCTGCTACAAACATTCTAGTGAAAGTGTCTTTTTAATAAAATGGTTTTTCCCCCCTTGGGGTAAATACCAAGTAGAGGAACTGCAGGATCAAAAGGTAGGTCACCTTTCAGTGCTTTGAGGAACTAGCACACTGCGTCTGTGAAGGCTGAGCTCATCTGTGGGCCACCCACTGTGCATGGGTGTTCCTTTCTCTCCACACCCACACCAGACCCTTTACTGTGTTCTCACTTATGATCTATAATTTGTTGACTGTATTGTGTTTTCCATGTTAATTCCCATTTACAGAGGGAATTTAAAATTATAGAACATTAAAATTTTAGTTATGAAACTAAATAGAAGGAAATTATAGTTTGAAGATTTTAAGATACTGAAATCAAGCTAGCTTTACTTAAAATACTTCAAGGAAATTGCAAACAAACCTAAAGATCAAAAATTTTGTGTATTTACTTCTGGTTAATAATGGCAACTTGTTGTATTATCTCTTTTCCCTCCAAAAATTCTACTAAAATGACAGCAAAGAGGTTATTTTTTAGTCATAAATCCACAGGGCCAAAGGAATAAAGAAGCAACAAAATGCTAGATGTTAAAAAGCAAACAAATGAAGGTAAGAGGCATAGCAGGACCACGAAGCCCAGGGCAGCAGGAAAGGCAAGCACCACCCAGATAAAGACGTTCTGATTGGCCTGCATGAGATCCCCTTATCTGCAGTTGCCTTTCTGAGGTTTCAATTACCCACGGTCAACTGTTGTCCAAAAATGTTCAACAGAAAATTCCAAAAATAAACACTCCACAAGTTTTAGATTGTGCCCCTTCTCACAGTATGGTTGACAGTCAGCATGAGCAGGTGGTTGAGAGTCAGTATGAGCCTCTGCAGCCCTCTTTTCATATCTGTCTTCCAAAACCTGAACTATTTCTTCCAATAAGATATTGCAATATCCTTTTCTAGGGAATCTGAATATCCCAAGAAAAATGGCTCAGATACATGGTCACTGGCTCTGCTCCAATGCAGTCGCCCTGATCTTTGCCCATAGTTGGCCCCAGCTAGGTGCAGAGCTGCGTTAACACTACAGTGACTGCTCTGAAACCTGATCAGAAAGGCAGGACTCTCCAACTTTCAGGAGCACACGTACTACAAAAAGCAAAAGGGCCAAATAAACATCCACATCTCACGCTAAGGTAAAAACAATGCAGGAAAAGAAAGTTTCATAACAGTAACATTTCTCCTTTAACAGCCAGAGCCAAGATCCAACCTGCAAGCAAGACCATAAGATGCTCCCAGATGTTGAAAGGTAGGTCCTCCCAACCAGCCCCTCATCCTGGGTCCCCAGGGCCCAAACAGTTCAGGCTTGTCACACAGAAGCCCTTCATCTCTAAAGTGGACCCTCCTCTTTTCCCTCCACGGTCAGAACGTTAACTGTGACTCAGCTAAAACGGGTCTTTGCCACACTGCTTGAGGTCTGATGCCCTGGATGGGGTAAACCCAGCCCTTTGCTCAGACTCTGCCTCCTGTTTTCTCCCACACGCAGGTGGGCGGAGCAGCTTAGAGACCCCCATCCCCACTGGGACACCAGGCTCGGGCTCATCTGTCCCCTCCCTTCAGCCTCATTCCTTCTCCAGAGACACCCCCGGGAAACTGCTTTCCCGCTGTGCACACAGCACTTCCTCGGAAAGGCCACCCAGGTTGGCTGGTGCTGATGCAGCTGTCACAGCTGCGCACAAGATGCTGGGCACTGAGGCAGAGGGGACCGTGGTGGCCTCACACTGTCATCACGTTGTAGACCAGCCTCCCTCAGAAACAGCATGAAATCGCATGTAATAGCAGAGCCTCTGGCAGTCAATGCCACCCTAGAAACAGAGGCATATCTTGGTGACAGCAAAGATAGATGTGAGACAACAAAGCCCTCTCTTGGCTGGAGCTTTAGAGCAGCCCATCCCCTTCCTGGGCACACAGTTAGAAACGGGCGTTTCCAGAGCATTTCCAGAGCATCAGATCGACGCACTCGGCCCTTGTTAGAACGCTCAGCCAGGCCCAACTAGCTAGCTGGTCATGAGCAAATGTCTGTGACTCAGGAAAACAGAACAAGAGTACCCTTGGAGACAAAAGAGAACGGAGAAGGCCTGGCACACACAACCTTGCCAATCATCTGAGATATATGGCTTTTCGCTTTGCCATGAGCCTACACAGCTTGCTTTGACAGGAAAAACTTGTGGACATAAACATTGAATTTTCCTATAGCAGAAAAATTTTGTTCACATCAGAGAATATTTTTTTAATCTTTCAAAAATGAAGAAATTTTGTAGATGGTCTGCATTCCTATCAAAGAAGTTACAAAGTCCGGCAATGGTGAGTCCACTTGCCTGAATGGCCACAGCCGGGGGTGAGCAGTGTCTGCCCACATGGGAACACGTTTCATGTGACCACTGCACCACTCAGTTCCTGAGCATGGACCCATCCT
The DNA here is from genome assembly GCA_963574355.1 of Loris lydekkerianus. Lineage (NCBI taxonomy): Eukaryota > Metazoa > Chordata > Mammalia > Primates > Lorisidae > Loris > Loris lydekkerianus. The sequence goes on from CAUYPK010081199.1 coordinate 13,880, forward strand.
GTCCACGCTACCCACTGCACAGCCCAGTTCCTGAGCCTGCCCCCGTCCTGTCCACACTGCCTACCCTTTACTCACAGGGTGACTCACAGTTTTGAACTTACCAGCTTGGGTAGGTTAATTGACCTCTTTGTGCCTCAGGATTTTTTTTTTAATTTTAAAATGTACATTGTTACTGTATCCACCCATGGGATTGCCTTGGGAATTAAATGAGTTAAAACATATAAATTAAGACTTATGGGCAGGAAAAGGAGGGGGACAAAGCCCCACCAGGCGAGCACAGCGAACACTGTTCGGGGAGGGGCGTAATTTCACACCGGACTTAGGCATAGGAAACACCTGTACCCCATGATATTGTGAAATAAAAGAATTGTGCCCAACACACAATAAGCACGCAGTGAACTTAGCCCTCTCTTTGTCTCCACCATCCTCCTCACTGCCCACTGAGGATGTAACCGGACTCGGCTCCTCCTCCATCTACGCAACAGTGAGGGTGTGTGGCCACTGCCAGGACTGCAGTGCACAGTGAAGACAGCCCGGGAAACATCTGTATCTAGAACGTCACGCCAGTCACTTTTATTCCAATTCTATTGTGAGGTGAATGGCGAACGAGTCACAAGGCAAAGAAGATGAAATCCCAGAGATCCATAATAATCGTTCCCCCAGGCCCACAGGGTGTGGGGCAGCCCCGGCGGTGAGTGCCGTGGAGGAAGCAGACACCAGGACAGCCTCTAGCCTGGGCACACGGCAGGGCGCCCTCGACCTTTATTCGCACCTGCCGTGCCCTGGTGACCATGGGGACCCGGCTCGCACCTCCCAGGCCGCCGGCAGGAGACACCCCTTTCCTGTCTTTACAGGCCCCACAGGAGAGGGGGGGATGAGGAAGCTCCTGGAGAAAACGCACAGAACGCGAGGTGCGTCTCAGCTAAGGTTCTCCTTTTCCCTTGACTCGTTCAGGTGGTTGATTAATCTCAAACCAGAGAATGCCGGCTAAGGTTCTCTGAGTGAGGGACCGCAGCTGCCCTCGGGCATCTGCCAGGGATTGGGAGTTTTGCGATTGCCACAGAGGTAGGGACGTGTCACTAGCTGCCAGCGGCTATGTGTCCTCCAGATGCTGCGTGAACTCCTGGCGCTGCGTGTGGTCCTGACACTGCGTGAACTCCCGTCGCTGCGTGAACTCCTGGCGCTGCGTGAACTCCTGGTGCTTCGTGAACTCCTGGCGCTGCGTGAACTCCCGATGCTTCGTGAACTCCTGTCGCTGCGTGAACTCCTGACGCTGCGTGAACTCCTGACGCTGCGTGAACTCCTGACGCTGCGTGAACTCCTGGCGCTGCGTGAACTCCCGGTGCTGCGTGAACTCCCGACGTTGCGTGTCCTCCCGAGATTGCATGTCCTCCTGTCGTTGCGTGTCCTCCCAGTGCTGCGTGAACTCCTGACACTCGGAGGTTCAAGCACACCCAAGTAACGTCCCTCCGGAAATGCAGAGGTCCCCACCTGAACACACACAGGTGATTCCATGTCATTCCTGCAGGAGCAGAGCTGCCCAGCACACAGGTGCACCCTGACAGGCCGTGCAACTCACATCTGACCCCACCCCAAACACCACCGTTCAAAAGTAGTTCAGGTGAATTTTCAGTGCAAAAGAAGCAGCATCTATTTAAGAAACCCCTCCGGAACGCCATTTATTTTGTTCTTTCTTTGACATTTCTAGAATAAGGTCATGTAATTCCAAAGTTTCTCCCGTGATTCTAATTCCCCTTTTGCGTGGGGATACAACCAAAATGGTATCAACCACATTCTATCTCCTTTTCTGTGCATCAGGGATATGCACCAGTAAACCAGGCAGGAGAGGCTTACGTTCCTATCAGCCTCCCATTAATGAAAAGAGAGACTAGCAATAAACTAGACGATGAGAAATGATAAGAAGGGACATGACAGGTGTGGACTCTGAGAACTGAGTGTCAGAAAAGTCGCACAGCCGATTCCCGGGCAGCGAGGAGGACGTGGCAGGTGCCCCATCCACGGCAGGGCCCAGGCCCAGGCAGATGACTCGGGTGTGTTTCCAGAAGAAAGGGTCTGATGTGGCTGAGCAAGGACAGAAAGAGCACGAGACAGAGTTAGAGGTAAGTTGGGACCAGTTTGAGAGGGTCAGATTTGTGATCAGAAACATCTAGATTTTATTCAAGGTGCAGTGGGAAACCATGGACGAGTTTTAAGGAGCAAAGTGGCAGGATCAATGCACATTTTACAAAGCGCCGCCGGCTGTTGCCTGGGGTACTGATTGTAGGGAACAAGGGTAGACACGGGACATCAGCTAAAAGGCTGACAAAATCTTAGTAAATAATCGCCAAAATTCCTTTTGATCCCAAAATACTATCTTCAGTCCTACAGTCCACAGAAGCAGAGAATATGAGGCAAAGCCCAGAAACAGGGCCACAGCATAAGTAACCAGTGGAGGCCCGTTTGCTGCCAGGGTTGCTTCTTACCACAAACACCAGTCCTCCAGGGAAACCGCGGGCCCTGCAGTTTCCCGTGCTCACATCCTGCGGCCTGGTGGGGTCTGGGCCCTGGAGTCCATAGTGGTGTTGGAGCCTTCACCACGGCAGGAAACCAGAAGGCCTCTATGTGTGACGTTTAGACCACAGATAATTCTAATTGTTGATAATGGACACAAAACATAGAAGGGACTGGTCTTTCTTTCATTTTTATTGTTAAGTAGTTTGGTTTCAAAGTCTCCCTTTAGCTTCAAACAAGAAATACATTTCATGATGCATCCGCTCTCCCCAGTGCAGACAACCCACATTACCCAGAAAGGCATCTGGCAGCCATCCCTGTCTTGGGAGCACAGCTGCTCACAGGGGTTGAAAAGGAGGGAGGGAGGATGTGGAGATCAATTGTTAGGCCTCATTTTAATTACCAACCCTTTGGTTTAACACTTGGTTACTTTTCTTAAACATTTGCATCAGATAGGCAGGTTTCTCTCTGATTAAATGGCCTAAATTTTAAATGTATGTTTCCTTCCAAATGTCCAACTTCAATGCCAAACAGAAACCTGCCTCCTCAGGCGCCTTCCCACACTTTGTTCCTGGCAGATATTGGGGGAGGCAAGAAGGGCCTCCACCCGGGCCTAGAGCTCATGCCTGAGGCAGACCAGGATTTCCCCAACCAGATGCCTTAGAGGCAGTGGAAGTGAAGTCTGCTAAGCAGCTACACTAATACTAAGAAGCCCTAAGAAATCCCTCAATCTTGACATTGCCTTTAAAAAAGAGGTAAGGCTGAAGGACAAATTTTAACTGCCACGTTAATTCAAAAATATAGAAGTTTACACACAACCCCTGAAGAGAAAAGAGCTACATCTGGAGCAGAATAAAGGTAGGGGAGGCAGCATCTGGGCCAATTCTGGCACTGGCTGTCCATGGCCACATCCACTGTGACAATTCTGTGCCCCAAAGCTTCCTCTATAGCTACAGGTGACCTTGTGATCCAGTTTTGGCCAAAGGAGCATAGGGATGGAATGATATTTCTGTTTTCCTGATAAAAGTGACAATGCTGCTGCATCAGCACCTTCCTGCTTCGAGTCCTGAGATAGACACGGCCATGGCACCATCTTGCAGCCACAAGGGAAAGAACAAATGGACACAGAGGTGACAAATCAAACCCAGTACTGAGGCAGCTAAGCAGGGTCAGCAACTGCCGGCCCCCACACTTGTTATGTGAGCGAGTCAGGCCCTGTGTGCTCCAAGCCACGTCATATGATTTTTCCCACCTGACACGCCTCAGCTCCACCACAGGTGAGGTCTGCCCTTACCCGTGGACAGTAAAAAGGCCTGTGCCCTTCTCCTCAGGGTTCAATCTGACATCGCCGCGGAATGCTTGCCCTTGAAAATCATGTAACTTGCAAGCCATAGTGCTCTCTACCATGGCTCTAAACATGGATATTTACTGTGTCAAACCTCAGTTAAACACTACTCAGGGTCCAGTCAGGGACGGTGACAAAGGCACTGCCCCAGAGGTCACTGGCAGTGGAGAGAGAGAGACAGATGCCAAGCCTGTGCCCTCCCTGCCCATCAGGCCACTCGCATCTGAGCCTCCCCAAAGCTGTCTGGAGACAGTGTGGACGGGAATTTTGCAGGAGTGAGTTCCTCACGGCATAGACCAGAAGGACAGAGTGTGGACTTGCAAGCAAACAGCCAGTGAACAGCACAAACCTTCCCACTGTCACTGGCAATGTGTGCACAGAACTTCACAGACCTTCACCCTGGGCAGCCCTCACAATCTACTCTGAACTCAGACTGGTGTAAGATGCTCAATACCCAGGATGGCAGATGTAGGTGTCTCCCGGAGATAAATGTATGTTTTTCTTAATATTTTTAGTGCAGAAGTACAAGACAGCTCCACTCCAAGCAGTCGCAGGATTAAATTGTGGAACAACAAAGAGAACCACCTGAGATTGTGACTGCCATTGTGGTGGCCCCTGTGATTACACCACAGCCACCAGGACAGAGCCACTAAACTGACTCCACGCTGTGTCCTGAACACCAAGGACACCTACCCGCACTCCCTCTGCCACAGAGAAGGAAGAGAGCAGAGAAACAGGGAATTTCAATGTCATTGGCCACAGAAAAGTTAGAAGTGTGGATTTCTAGAGCTGAAAAAGACTTCCATAAAGTGAGGTTATGCTGATGAGTGCTGTGAAAGCCAGCAGGTGTTGCAGAAGTTATATGCACGTTACATGCTTTTTTCTATCCTTCTGTTTAGTTCTCTGATCTCACATGAAATGAGCTTCAGCTTCAGCGTGAAATGTAGTGCTTCAGAGGCACAGGGCTCTGGGGGCCTATGCTGTGGACACAGCTCTGCCATCAGGAAGCGGGGTCCTCACACTGCTCCCACCTCAAGGTCTGGGCTTGCCCTTTGGCCTCCACATGACCTCAGTCGAGCACCTGAAGTCAGGCGCCGTGCCCCCTGCTCTGAGATGAAGCATCATTTTCCACCAATGCCAGGTAGCTCTGCAGACCCCCCACAGCCACCTTCTTGTTAACACCTCTGGAACCATTCAGTTGTTGGGCAGTTGTGCACAGGGCAAGGGGCCCACTTCTATTTGGAGGTCCCCACCAGCAAAACCCAAGATTGTACCGGCTTTTTTGGTATGTGTGAGCATTTTCCCATAGGAAATAAAAGTACTCTTGTGGGCACCTACCAGGATCCTCAGAAAGAGACAGCCTTCCGCAGGCACAGGCCATTACTGACACTGTGTTACATTATTTTACATGCTCTTACAGCCCAACGTTTTTGCTTTCATTATTAACTGCTCTCCGAGTGCCATCATCAACAGTTGTGCTACTGGCTTCTTAACACAAACATTTCAGCCCTTGGTTTTGGCCTTTTTCTAACCTGCCATGTGAGCATTTACTCCATTGCCCTTTTCATTGGTTGTGTTTCACTCCCATCCTTTGCTGCAGTCAAGTTCATTCCCAGCTAGCTCTTCCAAGTTGTCTCCCAGCCAGGGCAGAGGCAGAGCCTGGGAACCTGCAGGACCCTCCTCTCTTGCTGCCATTGACCCACTGATCAACCCTCAGTGGGGTCAGTTGTTCAAGCAGCTATCAACCCACTCAGATAAACTGTCACCTACCATGTTTCTCCAGGTTGTACATGAGGAAACACCTTGGATTTGCTGAAACCCTCATCTCCTGGCTCAGAGACCCAGCAAGTTTTTCACAGCTCCTGCAGCCCAGCTTTAGGAATACTATTATGAGAGGACTACACGATCTCTGAATAGTCAATTTCTTAACCATGTGGAAAATGGTTTGACCACATGAAAATAAGCAAAATCATTAACCCCACTATAAAAAAAAATAATTTTAGTTTGTAAGACTCATTTTCTTTAAACTCTGATTAAACATTATTTCCTGTTCTGTCTACAAATGATTTGCTTAATTTGTTGATCTGGAACGTTCTCAAGAGCATTTCAGTGTTTCTCTTTTTTTTTTTAACATCTGGATATTTATTAATAATTGATCTCCCTAAAATCACACGTGAAATGTTTTTAACAATAACAAGCTATATCAGGGCAAAAAAATATTCGATAAATTTAAGCATGAAAAAAAACTAAGATAATTTTTTATACTTTCTTTAGAGTTGGCTCTGTGAAATTTTTGAGATTCACAACCATATACGAGGGCATAAGAAGGGATAAACCCATATTACTTTCTTCATTCCATTACAATGCAGCAACCCAAGCTAGACTTTTTTTTTCTTTTTCTTATTTATTTTTACTTTTTTAATTATTATTAAATCATAGCTGTATACATTAGTGCAATCAAGGAGTACAGTGTGCTGGTTTCATATAAAATCTGAAATATTCTCATCAAGCTGTTCAACATAGCCTTCATGGAATTTTCTTAGTTATTATGTAGACATTTGTATTCTGCATTTAGTAAGTTTCACCTGTACCCATTCTAAGATGCACCGTAGGTGTGGCCCCACCAGTTACCCTCCCTCCACCCCAATCTTCCCCCCTCTCTTCCCCTCCCTTGACCCTCTTCCCATATTCTTGGGCTATAGCTGGGTTGTAGCCTTCATATGAAAGCTATAAATTAGCTTCATAGAAGGGCTGAGTACATTGGATACTTTTTCTTCCATTCCTGGGATACTTTGCTAAGAAGAATATGTTCCAGCTCCATCCATGTAAACAAGAAAGAGATAAAGTCTCCATCTTTCTTTAAGGCTGCATAGTATTCCATGGTGTACATATACCACAATTTATTAATACATTTGTGGATCAATGGGCATTTGGGCTTTTTCCATGACATAGCAATTATGAATAGGGCTGCAATAAACATTCTGGTACAAATATCTTTATTATGATTTGATTTTTGGTTTTCTGGGTATATGCCCAGTAGAGGAATT
>CAUYPK010081201.1:0-26434 GCA_963574355.1 Loris lydekkerianus
TTCTAAAGCAAAGATCAAAAATACTACTCATGAGAGACTTACTGCTGTTTCTTACACCATCAGTTACTTTTGCCCACTTATAACAGAAATTTGTTTAAAAATACCAACTCATGCCTTGAGCCTCTTACTAAATGCAGAATATAAATGCCTACATACAGTAACTTATATAAGAAAATGCCATGAAGGCTATGTTGAACAGTTTGATGAGAATATGTCAGATGGTATATGAATCCCGCACATTGTACCCCTTGATTGCACTAATGTACAAAACTATGATTTGGCAATAAAAATTAATCAAAAAAAAAAAATCAAAAGACCAACAAGCTGTTAATGATATAGTGCAGGGAACAACTATTGTAAAAATAATGATTAACTATTAATTTACCATGTGGTATCTATCACAGGTTAACACTATGTTTAATGTCTTTTGATAAAACTTAACTTTTCTTGAATAAAGTAGAACATTCTAAACACTAATCAAGAAACAGTCAAAATTTCCTTCTTTCCCAACCTACCATATTTAGGAAAAAAACAACTTATCTACTTCTGTCTCCCTCTCCCTCAACATTTTTTTTTTTTTTTTTTTTAAACCCTGGCTGAACTGCAACAACAACAAAAAAAATAGCCAGGCATTGTGGCGGGTGCCTGTGGTCCCAGCTACTCAGGAGGCCGAGGCTAGAGAATCGCTTAAGCCCAGGAGTTGGAGGTTGCTGTGAGCTGTGTGATGTCACGGCACTCTACCAAGGGCCATAAAGTGATAATCTGTCTCTACAAAAAAAAAAAAAAAAAAAAAAAAAATAGCTGGGTGTTGTTGTAGGCGCCAGTATTCCCAGCAAATGGGGAGGCTGAGGCAAGAAAATCACCTAAGCACAAGAGCTGGCACTCTACTGAGGGCGACAAAATAAGACTCTGTCTCTTAAAAAAAAAAATATATATATATTACTCACTCTGAGAAGCCGAGGTGGGTAGATTGCCTGAGCTCAGAAATTCGAGACTAGCCTGAGCCAGAGCAACACCTCTAGCTGGGCATTGTGGTAGGCACTTATAGTTCCAGCTACTTGGGAGGCTGAGACAAAAAAATCGCTTGAGCCCAAGAGTTTGAGGTTGCTGTGAGCTATGACGCCACAGCATTCTACTGAAGGTGACAAAATAAAAAAGAAATGTTACCATAATATCACCTACGTAATAACCCTGCCAAAAATATTTAACCTGAATCTAATCTTGAGGAAATGAAATAAAACAAAATAAAGGGACATTCTGCAAAACAATTAGCCTGGACACTTAAAACATTACAATGTAATGAATAACCACAAAAAGCTAGAGAACTACTCTAGATTAAAAGAGTCTAAAGAGAAATGTTAATTAAAAGTAATATGATGTAATATGCAATTCTTCATTAGATATAAGATCAAAAATTTTTAAAAGATCTAAAGAAACATCACTGGAGCTGGAGAAATACCATATCAAAATTAATTTCCCATGTGTGACAAGTATGTTGTGGCTGTGTAAAAAAATAAACACCCTTTAAGAGATGCATACGATGTACAATGTCACCATTTCTGCAACCAATTCTCAAATGGTTCATCAAAAAATCATGTGTGTATATGTGGATATGAGTAGAAAGAGAGACAAAGCAAATGAGGTAAAAATTAACTACTGGCCAAACTTGGTAAAGGGTATACAGGGTATATAGTCTTGCCAACTGTTTACTAGTCCTGCCAGTCTTGTGAATGTTTAACAATTTCAAAATAAATAATTGAGGAAAAAAACAAAACATTACTCACTAGCTGTTTGACTTTAACTGCCTGTTGAATGCCAGCTGTCTGTGAAAGGACAGGACCAGGCTGGGTAATTTTGATTTGGACTGGAGCACTAATGACATTCTTATCTGATGTAGTCCCAGCAGAAGTAATAACAGGTTTCACAGATGGAAGACACAAAGCTGCAGCTGAAGTTTCTCCAAAAGTTACTGTCGGAATGGCCACTGTTACTGCTGCTCCAGAGACAACTGGCTTTTCAGGTTGAAGTGAGACTGTTGTAACTGCATTCGGTACAGATGTCACAAGTGGTTTGGAAGTCTGAAGAAAAACAGTTCCAGCTGTTGTTTCTCCCGGTATAGCAGCTGGGCCCTGTACAGCAGCTGGGCCCACGGAATGAAGTGTCACAACTCCAGCCTTTGCTTCCCTTGGACCTGTGAGTGGATTCAGAGGTTGCACTGACACAGTTCTGGGTGTTGTCACTCCAGAAACAATGATGGGCTTTTCAGACTGGCTTGAGGAAAGTGTTGTTGTCACCATAGGAGAAGTTGTTACTGTTGTAGTACAGGTAACAATTACTCCCTCACTAGAAGTCTGCTGAACACACTGCTGAATGAAGCTCTGAGAGTTAGGCACAAGTTGTCGTAAGGCAATCACACTTTTCTAGAAACAGGGAAGGGAAAAAACACTGATAACTAAATAAATCAGCTTTAATAAAACAAAATTTTATATCTTGTATCTTTAACATAAAACCAACCAAAAGTGTACAAAGTATGTGAATTGAAGATATATTACTTATTTAAATCCTATAAATATCCAAAATATAATAAACTTAAAGCCTAAACTGCTTTATTTTTCAATATGAAATTAATATGTCTTGTTATGAAACCTATTTTATATACTTTAATATCAATCTGGTAAAATAAAACACTGTGTCATACTTTTTGTAGTCATCTAAATCCCACAATAGAATATTAATAACTTCAGTAATTATAACTTAGTAATTACAACTTTATTCTCCTACAGGAGAATCTAGGTCTTTTACTTTCAAACTCTACAAAGTCTTTGCATCTAAACAAAAGGAATACAGACAAAGTGAATTTTAAGATCTGAAAGAACTTCCTAGTTGGGCTGGATGTATTCTAACTAGATTTTAATTTAGTGTCTATCTTTGCATCCTGCTGAAAGAGTACAGGCAGTTTAAAAAACCAGTAGGTTCTTCCTTTTGATCCCCAGGGTTTTTGTTTGTTCTGTATAAGAAAAAAAGACACAAAAGTGGACAGATGGTAGATTATCTTCACAGGTGGTGAAGACTGCCTTGTGACACTTAAATTCAGACTGCCTGTCAAAAGCTAGAAACAATGGAAGGACTCTCAAAAGAAAAATAAAATCACAGTCCCTACTTAAAAAGCAAATGAGAGCTCTTGCTTCATTCCTTTACTTTCTAAAAAGATATTCTTATCCGAAAAAAATTTTTTAAATATGCATAAAACAGCAACAAAAGAAAGTAAAAAGCCAAAAATAATCCCTCATAATCCTTTTCCAAAATTTAAAAGTGGTAGGAAACAAACTGCTTTAGAAATACATGAATAAATGATTTAAGATTAAACAGAATATGTAATGAGGAAATTCTCAGAAAAACACAACTGGAAATGTTAAAGAGACAAACAATGTAAGTTTATATCTGAATTCTCTCTTGCTCACCTGGCCGAGGTTAAGCTTAAATGCTAAATCCCTCATTCCTTGCAAAATCCAATCCCCAAAAAAGCTCTCAAGGATAAGGGAAAAAAATTCTCAAGAATAAAACCCATAAGAATATACGCCTAGAAAACAGATACAAAGTACAAATACCTCATGGTAATGTTTGATAACTTAAAGGTAGTGCTACCTAGTGAGTTAAACAGACTAAATTCTAGACTGGTGAAGTTTGATCAAAAGCTAGTCAATTTAGACTGAGCATGGTGGGTCATGCCTATAATCCCAGCACCTTGGGAGGCAAAGGTGGGAGGATAATTTGAACTCAGGAATGCTAAGTAAGCTAAACACTTAGGCTGTGGTAAGGTAAGATCACAGCACTGTATTCTGGCCTGGACAACAGACTGACACACTGACTCAAAAAGGAAGAGGACAAGGAGGAACTATTTAGCCAATTTAAATGGTTTTCTCCTCTCTAAAATGGAAAACGCTATACATATAACCTGACACCTATTCTCAAAAAACTAATAGGAAAATTAAGTATAAACAATGCAAAGTAAATATATTTAGCAATTTTCCTCCTTCTCCTGTGCCCTATATCCAATGAGTACAAAACACAGATATACTCAATAGAGTTATCTTTGAGAAGCACAACACCTATACAGCTTACAGAACTTTGCACTAAAAGAGACTAAAGAAAGAATTCTCTAAACTTTCAACCAACAGGACCATCCAGGGTGGGCATGGTGGCTCACATCTATAATCCTAGCACTCCGGGAGGCTGACGTAGGATGATCACTTGAGCTCAAGACTTTGACGTTACAATAAGCTATGATTATACTACTACATTTTAGCTGGGTAACAGAGTGAAACTCTGTCTCAAGAGACTTCAGTGGAGAAAGTAACTACAGAGGTGGCAGCTGTAACAACAAACTAGTAGAGTTAGAAGAGGAGCCTAAAGATGTGACTGAATTGTTTTAATCTCATGATAAAACTTTCACAAATGAGGAGTTGCTTCTTATGGATCATCAAAAAAAGTAGTTTCTTGAGATGGAATCCACTCCTGCTGAAGATGATGTGAACATTACTGAAATGACAGCAAAGGACTCAAAATATTACATAAACTTAGTTGATAAAGCAGAGGCAGTATTTGAAAGGACTCTAATTTTGAAAAAAATTCTACTGTGGTTTTAAAATGCTATTAAACAGCATCACACGCTACAGAGAAATCTTTTGTTCAAGGTTAAGAGTCAAATGACATGGCAAACTTCATTATTATCTTATTTTAAGAAAATGTCACAGCCACCCCACCCTTCAGCAACCATTACCCTGCTCAGTCTGCAGCCATCAATAAGGCAAGACATTTTGTCATCAAAACTAATTACCACTCACTGGAGGTTCAGATAATCATTAGCACTTTTTAGCAATAAAATATTTTTAATTAAGGTATGTACATTGTTTTTTAGATATAATGCAATTATACACTTAATAGACTATAGTATACTGTAAACATAACCTTCACATGCACTGAGAAACCAAAAATATGTATAACTCGCTTTATTTGGATATTAACTTCATTGTTTTAGTCTGGAACCAAACTTGTAATATCTCTGTAATATGCCTGTATACACATACACATATTCCTGTTCAACCATTAAACAACATAATCATTAAGTTCCCTTCATGAATAACATGTTACTTCTGTTTTTTCCTAAGTGTTCAAATGAAAAGAACACTATGATAGCTTTCAAAAGCACTGACAGGTTTCTCCACACTGTTAGCATCATCACATTTAATTATCATATTGAAATACTCAGTTTTAAATTATTTTACAGTGATCTATCCCAAACTATTTCTTCTAAATAACATAATTCTACCTTAAGAAAAGGAACTAGGTGAGGCTGAGGTGAAGACTTCAGTTCAACATACAATTTCTTAGTAAATTCTTCTGCTTCAATTTTTGCATCCTGAGGAATAAGAATAAAAACAACTCACTTTTAGGCCTACAGATATTTTAAAGGGACAAAGTGTGAAATTCATGATGGAAGACACAGCAAGCTTTTTATTAGTATAAAGTCCATCATTAAATAAGCATTTTTTCCATGTCACTTATGAAGTAAGTAAACACAAATGATAAAGATGTTTATTCACACAGAATACAATGAAGGAATAATTTTTTTAAAAATCCCAGAACCAAAATGAAAAAAGAGTTAATTGGCAAAATAATGCTATATTGAAAGACACATGGTCTTAGAATAAGAAATACAAAATTGGTTTGGGACATTTGAGATTTGGGTTTTTGGTTTTTAAATTTTTTTGAGACAGAGTCTCACTTGGTCGCCCTCAGTAGAGTGCTGTGGCATCACAGCTCACAGCCACCTCAAACTATTGGGTTCAAGTGATCCTCTTGCCTCAGCCCCCCAAGCAGCTGGGACTACAGATGCCCACCACAATACCTAGCTATTTTTAGAGACAGGGGCTTGCTCTTGCTCAGGCTGCTCTTGAATTCCTACAGCTCAAGCAATCCACATGTCTCTGCCTCTCAGAGGGCTAGGATTACAGGCGTGAGCCTGTTTTTTGAGGCTTTGTTTTTAATTTTTAAGTTACTTTAACCAAGCTAAAACTGTACTTATAGAATGACACTGAAGTCCACAATAGTAGTTCCAAACAACTAAGGAACTCTCACATAATGCCTTATAGTCTTAAGTATTTCAGGGATCATAAGGTCTAAATTATTTTCACATTAATACTAAGATTTTGGCTAGGTGCAGTGGCTCACACCTATAATCCTAGCACTCTGGGAGGCCAAGGTGGATGGACTGCCTGAGCTCAGGAGTTCGAGACAAGCCTGAGCAAGAGTGAGACCCCATCTCTACAAAAAATAGAAAAATAAATTAACCAGGCATTGTGAAAGATGCTTGTACTCCTAGCTACTGGGGAAGCTGAGGCAGTAGTATCCCCAGAGCCCAAGAATTTGATGTTGCTTTGAGCTATGATGATGCCACAGCACTCTATCCAGGGCGATAGAATGAGACTCTGTCTCAAAAAGGTACTAAGATTTTGAAGGAGCCTTTTGCACTGTGCTAAGATTCGTGCAGGTGGACCAAAAGCAACAGTGAGTAAAATTGCTAGTAAAATAGTCAATTATTAAGTGAAATATTCATCATAATCTACACTGCTATGTACTTGCAATTAAGAAAAAATAGAACCAGTTCCTCCTTCCCCTCTCCTATCTACTTTCTTCCTTTCCTTCTGGTAAAGTCAGTGACAAAGGGAAATAGTCATCATACTGTACATGGCTATGTATTTGCAGTTTAGAAAAAATAGAGGCCAGGCCTGGTGCCTCACACTTTTAATCCTAGCACTCTGAGAGGCTGAGGTAGGTGGACTGCTTGAGCTTTAGGAGTTCAAGACCAGCCTGAGCAGGAGCAAGACCTTGCCTCTAAAAATAGCCAGGTATCAATAATCCCAACAGCTTGAGAGGCTGAAGCAAGAAGACAGCTTGAGCCCAAGAGTTTTGAGGTTGTTGTGAGCTACCAAGGGTGATAAAGTGAAACTCTGCCTCAAAAAAAAAAAAAAAAAAAAAAAAAGAGCCAGTTCCTTCCTTCCTCTTCTTTCCTTCCCTTTCCTTCTTTCCCCTTCTTCCGTTTCCCTTCTTTTCCTTCTCTCCCTTCCTTCCTTCCTCCTTCCTTCATTTATTTAGAGAGGAACTTGCCATTACCCAGACTGGAGTGTGATCAGAGCTCAGTGCAACCTCAAAATCCTGGGCACAAGCACTCCCCCTGCCTCAGCCTCCTGAGGGCCTAGAACTACAGGTGTCTGCCACCTCATCCAGCTAGAGATGAGATCTTGCTATGTTGATCAGGCTGGTTTTGAACTCCTGGCATCAAGCAATCTTCCTGCCTTGGCCTCCCAAAGTGCTGAGATTATAGGCATGAGCTATCACCTTTAGTCTGAGCCTGTTTTACTTTAAAATGTCCTTGATGAAATAGTAAAAATTAATTTTACTAAATCTCAACTGTTTATAGACATCTTTTTAATATTGTATATAACAGAATGGTAACTACACATAAAGCATTTCTGCTGCAGACTCAAGTGAGGTGATCAAGGAAAAAGCACTGAGTCACTAGCTGAATTAGCTGTTTTGTTCATTTTTAGTAGAAAGAATGATAAAGTAATTGTGGTTATTTAGACTTGGGTATCTAGTAGAATTGCCTCAAAAAGAAAAAAGAAAAAACTAAGCCAGTTATGGTAAGGAAAACAACTGACTGTACTGTACTCAAGCCAAAATTAGACTTTTGGAAAATTTATAACCACTATTTTGAACTTGATAGTTACCCAGTACTTAAAGAATTTTCTAATAAGATTATTGGTAAAATTAATGAGCAAGTTATTTTGATATCTTAAATAACAAATTTGGAAACATTTGGAAGAGTCACATAACTCAGTGAACCAATACTTTCCAAATGGCTAATATGTACATTATAAAAATCACACATGGATAAAAAGATTGATTCAGTGTGCAAAATAAACCAGTAGATTCTCAAGAATATCCATAACAATCTGAAAAAAAACTATTATAATACTCACTATTCCAATCACCTTTCTGAGCAAGACCCAGATATTCTTCAAATAATACCCCCAAAATAACACATTACAAAACAGATAAATGCAGAAGTAGATATGAGAACCCAGCTTTTTTCTATTTAGTCAAACATTAAAACAGATAAATGCAGAAGTAGATATGAGAACCCAGCTTTTTTCTATTAAGTCAAACATTAAAGAGATCTGCAAAAAATGTAAAGCAATCAATCCCACTCCTCTCACTCAATTTTACTGCTATTTTGGAGACTATACGTTTTCATTTAAATGTTATTTGTGTTAACATGTAATGTTATTTTTAAATAAGTAGAAATTTTAAAAATTTCTCAATTTCTCTTTTTTTTTTTGAGATAGAATCTCACTCTGTTGCCCAGGCAAGGTGCTATGGCATCAGAGCTCACAGCAACCTCAAACTCCTCAAGTCATCCTCTTGCCTCAGCCTGATGAGTAGCTGGGACTACAAGTGACCAACACACCTTGCTAGTTTTTCTATTTTTAATAGAGACAGAGCCTTGTTCTTGCTCAGGCTGGCTCAGTTTTAATTTCAACCCCATTAAAAAAAAAAAAATTCCTTGTAGAGTCCTCAGTTTTTAAGAATAGAAAGGGGCTAGGCACAGCGGCCTAACTCTGTAACCCCAGGACTTTGGGAGTCTGAGGCAGAAGGACTGGTTGAGACCAGGGTTCTAGACCAACCTGGGCAATACGGTAAGATCTCATCTCTACAAAAAATTCAGAAAATAAAAAGAGTTAAAAACTTATTTACATGGCTTATAATTTTAAATATCTAAAATAAGAATATTTTTTCAAATGAAAAACTAACCATTTCAAATGTGCTCTACTATGTCTAACATAGGTAACATAAAAATAGTAGTGAAGAAGGTATTTTAATACTTATTATTCTTGTTTTCCATGTACAATATTTGAAACATGTATGTTTTCTACAGGGAAAAAAATGAGACAATTTTTATATGAAAAATACATAAAAACTTCTAACTATATGTAACCAGAAAAAATATGTAGGTTATAATTATTTTAAAAATCTAAAATTACATTTGTCTCTTACATCCTCAGCATGTGTTAACCATCTATTTGCTAGCCTCCACCTGCACCCACTTTAGTGTACCTATTTTCCTTGCAAGAGGATGTAAAAAACCAAGGAAATTTGATAGCTGAAAGTCACAGTACCTTAACACCTGCAGAAACCTCAAAGATCATTACATTCATTCTGCTTGTCTTACAGATAAGGAAAGTGAAGCCTAAGGTCAACTAATTTTTGTGGGTGCTAAAGTTTGGTGTGTGGACATATGAGAAGTGAATTTCATCATCTGTTGATAGCCTGTCTTTCCAACATTTTGTAATTTGTTTTTTTTTTTTTTAGACAGAGTCTAACTCAGTCGCCCTGGGTTGAGTGCCATGGCATCACAGTTCACGGCAACCTCAAGCTCTTAGGCTCAAGTGATCCTCTTGCCTCAGCCTCCCAAGTAGCTAGAACTACAGACGCCTAGCATAACTCCTGGCCAGTTTTTCTATTTTTATAATTTATTTTTATTTATATATATATATTTTGAGACAAATCCTTAAGGTGTCACCCTAGGTGACAACTCACAGCAACCTCCAATTCCTGGGCTTAAGCGATTCTCTTGCCTCAGCCTCCCAAGTAGCTGGGACTACAAGCGCTCGCCACAATACCCGGCTTTTTGGTTGTAGTTGTCATTGTTGTTTGGTAGCCCCGGGCTGGATTCGAACCTGCCACCTGTGGTTTATGTGGCTGGCATCTTAGCCACTTGAGCTATAGGCGCTGAGCCAGTTTTTTTATTTTTAGTATAGACGGGGTCCCACTCTTGCTCAGACTAGTTTGGAACTCCTGAGCTTAAGCAATTCACCCCTGCTAGGTCTATAGGCATGAGCCAACAACATTTTGTAATTCTACTAACAATTTCCCATTGATGAAATTGTTTTTCCAAGGCCCTTTTAGGCTAATCTGGCAGGGGTGTCCAACCTGTAGCCCATGGGCCACATGTAGATCATTTGAGGTCTGTTTTGTTTACTTGTGGTATTAGAAAAAGGAAAAATTATGCACAGACCATTTGAGTTTTTTTTTTTTCCTGCTCATAGCTTTTGTTACTTTTTATGTATTTAACGTGTGGCCCAAGACAACTCTTCTTCTTCCAATGTGTGGCATAAACAAAAAAGGTTGGACACCATTGAAAAACAAGACTGGTATACAGAAAGAAATAATAAACTATCATGCTGCATATCTTAGATACACACAGTAAAAAATAAAGAATAAAATTTTTTAAAAAAAATACCTAAAAGATTTTTTTTTACTTGTCTTAAGATTTATAAGCATTTCAAAGCTTCCAAGGAGTAAAAACTAAGTTTATCAAGAAGTATGCTTAACCCTCTGGGAGGCCAAGGCAGTGGACTGCTTGAGCTCAGGTATTAGAGACCAGCCTGAGCAAGAGTGAGATTGTCTCTACTAAAAATAGAAAAACAAACCTAGCTGGGCATAGTGCTGGGTGCTTGTAGTCTCAGCTATGGGAAAGCTGACACATGAGATTGCTCAAGTCCAAGAGTTTGAGGTTGCTGAGAGCTATGACACCACACACTCTACTAAGGGCAGCAGACTGAGACTCTGTCTCCAGAAAAAATGAAAATATGCGTAAAATAAATTTCATTGAAATATATATATTTATGCGTCCTATTTAAAACATGTTCTATGGATTCTAACAGCACTTACAAGATGACTTACCAAAAGTTGTTCCACCAGCTTCTTCACATTCTGTCCCATTTCTGGGGACTGTGATCCGCTACATGCTAGTTTTATTAACATTGCAAGAAAGTTCTTACATTTCTTCACATTTTCTAGCATTGTCTACATAAGGATATATAAATGGAAACAAATACTCATAAATGTCAGTAATCATATAGTATTCAAGATTTGTAAGGAAATATATTTACATAATGTGCAAATGAGAGCTTACTGGAGAAAGATCAGTCTGAGCAGCTGCTAAGTTCTCTGCTTTGAGATTGGGCTCATTTGAAGGGGTGGATGATACTCCCAAAGTTGAAGCCTTCAAGGTAGATACAGTATTCAAAGATTTTACAACATTGGTTGGCACAGCCACAGACTGAAATTAAAGGTAATATATATTTAGAAATGTATGACCCATTAGAGGGTGCCTCATTTCACACTTAAAAGATTACAGATTAATTTGGCAACTTTGTTTTTATGTTATACCCTACCAGTCTAATGCAATGTAATATAGTTATAGGAACTGTTGGCACTAGAAGAGTTGAGTTTAAATTTCACCTACCTAATATTTTATTACCACCTACAAAGTGTTGATTATAGGCAAATTACTTAATCCAACTAACCCTCTGATTCCTGTCTATAAAACATGAGGATAGTAATGTTGCCTACTGTCCTGGTGTTGTTTGTGAAACAATGGCAAACATATACATCCTCAAAAAAATATTAATACCTCTCCAAAAGTATTTGAAATAGCAAATCTTTATATGAAAACATAGAATATCCTTTTTCTTAAGTATAAAGCAGAACAATATACTGATTATCTTATATTGAAGTAAACTGTTTTTATGTAGACCATTACAGTAAGCATAAGGAATATTACAAAATGTGGTATCTTATTTTCACAATGAAAAAATTTCAGTTGTTTCTTCTACCCTCTATTGAAATGAAGTGTGACTCTAGCACCATCTGCAGGAGAAAAAGCTTGATATAAGAAATCACAAGTCAGGTAATAATTTAGAAAACCACACTGAAATAAAGCAATCTTATTTTAAAGACAAACATTAAAAGCTATAGGACATAAGAAAAGTTTAGGGAGCAGGGGTAAGACACTATTGAAAATTCATACAGAAAATTGAACATCACATCATCACTTTCATTGAAATGCTCTGTGTTCTATAGGCACAAAGGTCAAGTTGCTATCACCTTCAAGAAAATTTCCTCCTATAATAGTCAAGATAGGTGAGTTTGAAAATGCACCAAACCCCATGATCATATCAATGTACACAGCTATGATTTAATAAAAAAAAAAAAAAAGAAAATGCACCAAAATGTCCCACTTTAAAAATATTACAGCGTATATTGTATAAGAATGCTTTGAGAGTGAAAATAGGAAGAAAAATAAAAATACTGGAAACTGACAGGAGAGGAGAACACATGCTATCCCTCTGGCGGGTTTGGAATATATGGGCCTTCATTTTACTATTATTTTTTTCAACTATGTAAATATTATGTATGTGTGCACATAGCCTTGTCTATACGTTTCATAATAAAAATGTATCATAGCGGCGTCTGTGGCTCAAAGGAGTAGGGTGCTGGCCCCATATGCAGGAGGTGGAGGGTTCAAACCCAGCCCTGGACCAAAAACTGAAAAAAAAAAAAAAGTATCATAGTAAAAATATTAACTACCATAAGCTAACAAATTTCAAACAATGATCAGAAGGATACATTTTTTAGAAAAATATGAAGTGACAAAATTGCCACAAGAAGATATAGAAACTGGAATAGACAAATTTAAAATGTGAAACAATAATCAAAGAGATCTCCCTTCCGCAAATCTCCAGGCTCAGATACTTTCTATGTGATTTTTCTCAAAATTAGAAGCTGTCTAATTCATTTTGAGACATTCTATAAGTTATATTTCAAAACTGAATATTAGAAGCCAAATCAAAGGTTCATTTGGCAAAGATAAAATGTAAAATATACTGATTAATAGTGAAGACTAGAACTAATGATGAAATGTTGAGCAAAAGAGGTACAATTAAAAATTACATCTAGGGTGGCGCCTGTGGCTCAAAGGGGTAGGGCTCTAGCCCCATATGCCAGGGTGGTTGGTTCAAACCCAGTCCTAGCCAAAAATGGCAAAAAAAAAAAAAATAATAAATAAATAAATAACATCTAAATTAGTACAATTTTATTAACTACAGATAGAGCCTTAAAAGCAACAATGAAAATGACGTCTCATTTCTTTTCATAGCTTTAGTCCTACTCTCCAGAGACCACCACCATGCAGTTTCTTCCGAATCTTTCTGGAGGTTTTTAAATAAATGTTTGAGTAAATATGACCCTTTCTTCAGTGAATCTATCTTATAACCAGTCATTATCTCTCTGGAATTTTAGGTGGTGGTTATGATTTCCTTTGAGGACTGATAGGGCAGATTCCTCAAGGGGTACACTGTTCTCCTCCCTTATAAAGCAAAATAAGATCCAATAAAATGGTGAGTTCAGTAAAAGTATCCTACTCTTTGTGAGTAGAGGGAGTATTTATGGCATTCTACTTTCTCTATCAATATTTTGTCCTGTCTCCAATACAAGAATGTGTCCTTCATAATGTTTTCTAACACAGCTACTACCTGTATCTTACCAGATACATACACCTTCCATGCCAATCCCACCTCACTAGAGGCAGAGAGAGATACATAATCCCAGTCTTACTCTATCTCCCTAATCCTGTTTCAGTGTTGCATGGAGCCTCTTAAACTCAGTCATAACCGACTTTAACTATGTATCTAGACCAGACAATGGTACTTCCATGCTTTGCAAGACAGCATTGGCACTGACAAGACATATCTTAGGGACAGAAGAGAAAAAGGGTGGATGAAAATCATACAAAGAGTCATTAAAATGAATTGTATGCAAATTTAGCAGACAAAACTGCATTTCAAGGAGGGCCATTTTCTATACCTGTCTAAAGAGCACTTACTTAGGTCTATTTGTATTTAATTAGAAGTAGGAATTCTAAATCAAATCATTTGCACGTTAGGTTCTGAATTAATAGGCTAACCTCCACCTTCATCTTCAAACACAACATAAAAGCAAACACAAAGATTTCAAACAAGTTCTTGTGTTATATTTACCAGATTTAGTCATGTTTCAAGTCATTTTAAACAATTACCAATATCTATTAATAGAAAATAATTTCAAAATTTGTTAATACATTTGCCTTTACAGTCAATTAAGTACAAGGTATTTCATCTTCTCTCATTTCCAACTTCTAGCTTCTTATTTCCAAAAAGTGCCTAAAACTGAGATGCTTTACCATTCAAAGTGGACAGACTTTGATTAACTAACTTTGATTAATTAACTTCATTCTTTGATAATTTTTACTGCTCTAGACTATCACTAAGGAACATCCCAGTTTAAAACATGTATCAATTGCTGGGTATAGTAGTGCACACCTCTAGGCTTAGGTACTGGGGAAGCTGATGTGGGAGGATCACTCAAGCCAAGGCTATAGTGAGCTATGACATGCCACTGCCCTGTGGCCTCAGCAACAGAGACCCCATCTTAAAAGAAAAAAAAAATGCATCGACCTAAATTACAAAAATGAACATTCCAAATGGAAATATTAATGATAGACATGTTTATGGAAAAATAATTCAAGGAAGACGCTAAGCAACCCAGATATAGCATTTTAAAATAATTATATGTACTAAATATTTTTAACATAGTAATATGCAACTTCTTTATTAGTAACATATTAAATAACAAGACTGATACTGAAGCTAATAGCTACTATAATTACAATATGGTAATTAGCATGGACAAGATTTCAAGGTAACTATAACATGAGGAAATATAAAAATATGAATGATTTCTATTGTGGCAGAGTAACATATACCTTTATACGCTAAAAAATATGGCTCCACGGTTTGGAACTTCATAGTTGAAAGAAATTCCAGGTTTCAGTCTGAGCTTAGTACAAGATTTCCTATCTGAATTCACAGACTCCAGGTTTAGAATTCCAGCTGTCCCTTTTGTAAAAACTATAAATATAATTAGTGTTCACCAACTGTGATTATTAACTAAATGAACACAAGATTTCACTTTCTAGAACTATTAAGACCTCTGTGATATTCAGAGCATAGAAATAGAACAGTGGTTGCAGCTGGCAGGGAAAGATTAAAGTCCATGGATGTGGAGAAATACTTTGAGAAGTAATGCCCCCAAAATTCACTTTACCACTAACCTGGCTCCCAGAAGGCCCCTAAAGAAGGATGAGTATAGTGGAGTTCCTTTCATTATCCCAACACAACATAAATTTCTCTCTGTATCCTGAAAGCCATAATGTACAAATGGGTACATCTTAAGTATCTAAGATTACATTGCTAAATATGTTCTCTCTGCAGTATTTTTTAACCATGGCATTTTATGTACTACATCTACATAAATGGCCATATATGTACATCTTTAAGAAATACAAACAATGAAAACACTGATATACTCAAAATTGGTTATTTTGCTATTCTAAATTGGTTAAACCTCTTCATAAAACAATATAATGGAAGCTACCAATAGGCCTAAATTCATACTTTTTAGCCTAATAATCTACTTAGAATAATCCTAAGGAAAAAAAGTTTGAGATAATCAATACAGAAGTCATTAAGAACACAGTTCTCTCAGGTGGTGCCTGTGGCTCAGTGGGTAGTGCACTGGCCTCATATACCAAGGGTGGTGGGTTCAAACACGGTCCTGGCCAAACTGCAACAAAAAATAGTTGGGCATTGTGGTGGGTGCCTGTAGTCCCAGCTGCTCGGGAGGCTGAGGCAAGAGAATCGCCTAAGCCCAGGACCTGGAGGTTGCTGGGAGCTGTGATGCCATAGCACCCTACTGAGGGTGATAAAGTGAGACTCTGTCTCAAAAACAAAAAAAACAAACAAAAAAACCATAAAAGAACATAGATCGCAGAGTTAAAGAAACCTAAGTTCAAATACCCATTTTGCCACTTATTAGAAAGTTTCTTAATCTCTCCAAACCTATTTTTTTTATTATTATTATTATTTTATTTATTTATTTATTTATTCTTTGAGATAGAGCCTCAAGCTGTTGCCCTGGGTAGAGTGCTATGGCATCACAGCTCATAACAACCTTCAACTCCTGGGCTCAAGCGATTCTCTTGCCTCCTCCTCCCAAGTAGCTGGGACTATAGGCGCCCACCATAATGTCTGGCTATTTTTTGGTTGCAGTCGTCATTGTTGTTTGGTGGGCCGGGCTGGATTCGAACCCACCAGCTTATATGTGGCTGGCGCCTTAGCCTCTTGAGACAGGCACCGAGCCCAAACCTATTTTTACATATAAAATGGAAATAATACTTCCTTGCAGAGTAATTGTGGGGATGGAACCCTTAAGTGCCGAGCACATTAAATGCTCAATAAGTGGTAGACATTATTAGAAAACAGTATGTTTAAAATCATATTCACGCTCATCTGTGAACTAACTTTATCTGTTAGAGGAAAAGAATATGAGCAGTATATGGTTAAATAAATTTTGAAATACCAAAAGAGGATTTGATCTACCAACATGAGATTCTACAAAGCATACTCCAAGACACACCTTCTTTATGTCAAAAGAAGGGCAACAGTTGTCCTGGGACTTTCCCAAGAGAGTCCATATCCAATGACAGATCTTGCAGTAGGAACTTAGGCCTACCTGACCCTCTGCCCCACAGTGAGACAATACTGAAAACCATACATCTTCCAGAGGTCTCTACTATGTCCTTCCCTTCCGCAGCTATTGATTCCTAATATCTCATGCAGCAAATTTTATCTCAGCACCCGCTTCTAGATATTGTAGCACACGGCTGTTAGATGGATTTGTATTAATTTAAAACATTTAAGTAAAACTAATATTCTAATAACATTCACCATGTTTACCTTGTTTCCCATACCTCCAACAGTTCCCAGTTTGATAAATGTCATCATATATCACTGAACTGCTCTCTTCAATGTCTCAGAGTAACCAACTTACACATCTGGCAGGAAATAGCTAAATGATAAACAAAGATGAGAATAACCAGCGCACAAATGGCCAAAGTAAGTCACACTTACTTGTACTGAGGAAGACTTCGGAACAGTGGTTACCACAGTAGTTCCTATTTGTGCCGATTTTTTAACAGGTGCCACTGCCACATTCTTGATTACTTGTGAGCTAGAATTCTTGGGGGTGGGAGGGGAGCAAGATAACATAAAATCATTGATGTTAGTATTTAAAAATCAGTCAGTTCTATGGTGAACATAAGAACACTTTACCATTTTGGCAAAACTCTACTTAATCCAATGGGTTTTTTCCTGTACAGTAGATTTTCCAAATGTAATAAACTTTAATATAAAGTTAAAAAAAAAATACTTTACCATAGCAAACTTATTTGTTATGACTAGCTTTATAATAATCTTATCTTATGGGTTTTATGCACATTCTATACTATAAACCTAACTCGTCAATTGACCAGTTGATACTTATTTCCTCTTTCTAATGGGGCAACTGATTCAATAAACACCTCATCTATCTGAAATCTCAGAATTAAAATCTTAATCTTGACTATCTGGTTCATACCAGAAAACATATAGATCCTTGTTTAATATTTAATTATAAAAATAATCTGCTAACCTACATTCTCAACCCACAGCACTTAGATAAACCATGTAAGAAAGGGAAGGAACAGCCATTATTGATAAAGTAACAGAGAAAATGACTGGCTGAAATCAAAATCAAATTAGGACAGCACAAAAATGAAAAAGAAAAACTGGCAGAGAATGTTATTACATTAAAAAATGCAAATTTTCATTAGGATGAGCCTGATTCATCAAAACAACAATAAACTATATTCAGCATCTTCTGTTTAAAGACACTCATAAAAATATTTTAGCTCTATCACACAAGGTAAACGTCAGTTATCTAGAAATATCACTACACATGTAAAATAAGTTATTTACTAACAAAGACAAATTAATGAAACATTACAGGCTTATGTATTTCTTAAAGATAATTTATATAAGCTACAGATAAAAACGAACTAGAATCGGGTGACATCTGTGGCTCAGTGAGCAGGGTGCCGGCCCCATATATGGAGGGTGGCGGGTTCAAGTGAATCGCCTAAGCCCAAGAGCTGTAAGTTGCTGTGAGCTGTGACATCATAGCACTCTACCAAGGGCAACAAAGTAAGATTTTGTCGTATTAAAGAAAAAAAAAAAAAGGCGGCACTTGTGGCTCAAAGGAGTAGGGCGCTGGCCCCAGATACCAGAGGTGGTGGGTTCAAACCCAGCCCAGGCCAAAAACTGCAAAAAAAAAAAAAAGTAATACATTCCAAGAAAGATGCTTAATTTAAAAAGTTGAACAGAATCACCTCTTTATTTTTACTGGCAAATACATACACATTTATACAAAGATAAGAGCTGGGAAACAGAAAGATGAAAAAAGCTTTAAGGTATATTACCGGCATCGTACAGATTTTGACTGTTTGAGTATTCATTGGTACTGTTGGCCTTGAAGTTATGTTACTTGTGGTCTCAGTTCTTGTTATAGCTTGCTGAGGTGATACTAACATCAACTGACCACTGTTACTTTTGATCAAAACTGTTCCTATAGTTAAAAAAGAAAGAAAAAATGTGACCTCTGAACTAATAAATCAAGCATAATCATCACATATTTTCTTCCCCTATTTCTTACAATACTGTAAAATGCTCTGAATAAGTTACTAGGCTGAATTTCAAGCCTGCTAATTATCATATAAAATGGAAAAATGTGGGCGGCGCCTGTGGCTTGGTGAGTAGGGCGCGGCCCCATATACCAAGGGTGGTGGGTTTGAACTCTGTGCCAGCCAAACTGCAACAAAAAAATAGCCGGGCATTGTGGTGGGCGCCTGTAGTCCCAGCTACTTGGGAAGCTGAGGCAAGAGAATCACCTAAGACCAAGAGCTGGAGGTTGCTGTGAGCTATGACACCACATCACTCTACCAAAGGCGACAAAATGAGACTGTCTCTAAAAAAAAAAAAAAAAAAAATGGAAAAATGTTTTCACTCAAAGCTATTTAAAAATTCTAAACATATAGTAAGATACTCTTGAAGACAAATACTTTTCCTTCATGATATTAAAACTAGTCCTAGGCTCCATAACACAGTGGTTACAGCACTGGCCACATATACTGAGGCTGGCGGGTTTGAACCCAGCCCAGGCCAGCTAAGCAACAATGACAACTGCAACAAAAAATAGCCAGGTGTTGTGGCAGCCACCTGTAGTCTCAACTACTTGAGAGGCTGAAGCAAGAGAATTGCTTAAGCCCAAGAGTTCAAGGTTGCTGTGAGCTATGATGATGCCACTGCACTCTACTGAGGGTGACATAGTAAGACTCTGTCTCAAAAAGAAACAAACAAACCCTCCCTCTCTTTGGGCTAGCGCTCATAGCCCAGTAAGTAAGGCGCCAGCCACATGTACCAAAGCTGCCGGGTTTGAGCCCTGCCCGGGCCTGCTAAACAACAACAACAACTGCAACAAAAAATGGCTGGGCATTATGGCAGGTTCCTGTAGTCCCAGCTACTTGGGAAGCTGAAGCAAGAGAATCGCTTAAGCCCAAGAGCTTGAGGTTGTTGTGAGCTGTGACGGCACTCTACCAAGGGTGACACAGTTAAGACTCTGTCTCAAAAAAAAAAGCCTACTCATAAAGCTATAGTAATTAAGATGGTATGATAATAACCCAAGAATACATAAGCTGATCAATGGATTATAGCTAACCTCAAAACAGACTCATGTGGATATGGCATATCACATTTTTCTACGAGGGTCTGCAGATTTGTGAAGAAAGGAGAAACTATTCAATAAACAGGGCTGTGTCAATTAGCTATCTATATGGAAAAGGTGAAATATCAGAAAGAAAAACATATACAAATAATTCCCACCTGAGAAATCTCCGTCCTTTTAAATTATCAGGGCTAGACCAGCATTAAAATAAGAGGAATTATGTCCTCCTAGACCCCACCAACACCACCACTATCTGTGTAATCATCTCTTGAAAATACCTGCTATTGTCACAAGTAGCTGTGAATTATCCTAATACTGCCACAAAATTGACACCTTAAACCAGACCATATAGCTCAATGTAAGGCAAATCATTGGTCAATGATATTTCTGTAAATCAACTAACAAATGTTCTATCAGCCCATTCCTTGTTCCCTTCTGTGTCTTTAAAAACCTGCATGCAACAAAGGCCAAACGGAGCACTCTATAGGCAACTTGGAAGTATGTCCCAGGCAGCTGTCCTCAACCGTGACCCAAATAAACTCTTGGTATTAATTTTGCTTTAGCATCTCCCTTTTAGGTTGACATTCCAGATGCCTATTTGACAAACATTCACAAAATCCTACATGCTTTAAAGATGCAAAAGAAACAAGTAAAAAATTGCAAAATCTCAAGACAATGTAGAAAATTATCTTTCTGACCTTGGGGTAGAGAAGGATTTCTTTCTTTTTTTTTTTTTTTCTGAGACAAAGTCTTACTCTATTGCCCTAGCCTAGAGTAGCATGGCATCAGCCTAGCTCACAGCAACCTCAAAACTCCTAGGTTTAAGCAATCCTCCTTCCTCAGCCTCTGAGTAGCTAGACAATAGGCACCCACCGTAATGCCGAGCTAATTTTTCTTTTTTGAGTAGAGATGGAGTCTCCTTCTTGCTCAGGCTTGTCTTAAAATCCTGAGCTCAGGCAATCCTCCTGCCTGGACCGCCCAGAGTGTTAGGATTGCAAGAGTGAGCCACCATGCCTGGCCAGGAAAGGATTTCTTAAAAATAGCTTTATAAATTCAACTACATTTAAAGAATTTTTTTCCCACTGTGCCAATTCTTCTGCAGAACTTTGTTTAACAAAAAGACATCGTCAGGTGTAGTACACGCCACAAAGTAAAATAAAATTTTAGTTTATATCTATACAAAGGAAAAGGATCCAAAATGTACAAAAGAAACACAGATGCCAATGACAGGAGGTAAATTAAAACCACAGAGGGGGCAGACCCATAGCTCAGTGGGTAGGGCACCAGCCACATACAATAAGGCTGGCAGGTTCGAACCTAGACTAAGCCTACTAAAAAAAAAATGACAACTGCAACAACAACGGGTTGCTATGAGCTGTGACACCACGGCACTCTACCCAGGGGCCACAGCTTGACACTCTGTCTCAACAAAACAAAACAAACCAAAAAAAACCCACACAGAGATATTACTTTGTATCTAGATAGGCAAAAATTAAGAAGTCCAATGAGGTCAAGGGTGGTGGCTCATGCCTATCATGCCTATAAACCTAGCACTCTGGGAGGCCAACGTGGAGGATTCCTTGAACCCATGAGTTTGAGGTTGCTGTGAACTAGGCTGAGACTATGGCACTCTAGCCCTGGTGACTGAGCAAGCCTGTTTCAAAAAAAAAGAAGAAAAATACTTAACAGACCAATATGGGTGATGGCCCTCAGAATCCCTTAGGCACAAAGATGTCCAACCTTTTTATTTTCCGCCATATGTTGAAAGAAGAGGAGTTATCTGGGGCCACACGTTAAAAACACAAACACTAACAAAGCTGATGAGCAAAAAAAAAGATACTTGCATAATTTTTATGATATCCAACACCACAGATAAGCAAAACAGGCCTCAGATAATCTGCATGCAGCCCTTGGGCCACAGGTTGGATGCCCCAGCTGAGAGATGCAGTCCTACTGCCCCTACTCTCCACACATGTACCTGCATTCAAATATGTAAGGGCCTTCTCTGTGCCAAACAACTTACCCGGCCCTGATAATAATAAAGTTAGTGACAGACCAGGCACGGTGGTTCACACCTGTAATCCTAG
The DNA here is from genome assembly GCA_963574355.1 of Loris lydekkerianus. Taxonomy (NCBI): domain Eukaryota; kingdom Metazoa; phylum Chordata; class Mammalia; order Primates; family Lorisidae; genus Loris; species Loris lydekkerianus. The sequence goes on from CAUYPK010081201.1 coordinate 21,687, forward strand.
CACTCTGGGAGGCTGAGGCAGGTGGATGGCTTGAGCTCAGGAGTTTGAGACCAGCCTGAGCAAAAGTGAGACTTCATCTCTAAAAAATAGCTGGGCATGGTGGCAGGCGTCTGTAGTCCCAGATACTCAGGAGGCTGAGGCAAGAGAATCACTTGAGCCCAGGAGTTTGAGGTTGCTGTGAGCTAGGACACCATAGCTCTCTACTGAGGGTGACAAAGTGAGACTCTGTCTCAAAAAAATAAAAAATTTAAAAAATAAAGTTAGTGACACAGCATCTGTGGAACTTATAACAAAAAAGCAAAGAAATAATGCTAAACTGTGAAAGTACTATGGAGGAAAAAGTGCAGCATGGAAGTACTATGGAGGAAAAAGTGCAGCATGTAAGTGAGCACAAATAAGAGAATCTAACCTAACCTTGAGGAAGGGCAACAGGAAAGGACAACCAGCACTTTCTCCAGGGGGATGACTATCAAGAGAATAATGCCATTGCCACTTCACTGTTGACTCCACAGGCTTTGGAATCCCAACAACAGATGATGTCTGGTAGCCTCCCATTTCAGAAAGCCCAGCAGCACTGTGACAACTGTGGAGCTAATGATCACAAATTCTTATTTCTTGGATAAAGTTATAGTGGAAACAAAGAACTTATCCAGGGACTGGTTCAGGAATTTGAGAAAAAGATACAGATCTATGCCATCTTAGCATGAAGAAGGTTGATGAAAAAGGACGTCAACTGCTTCATAAGCAACTTTCACAAATTTTTTGTACTGCCATGCAAAATGTGTCATTGTTTATGACTTAAAAGACTAACCAATTCCTTGCTCTTCATTCTCAAATAAGTGGTTGAAGACATAAAGAATAATAAAAGTACAGGCCAAGTACAGGAGCTCACACTTGTAATCCTAATACTCTGAGAGGCAGGAGGATCACTTCAGCTCAGTAGTTTCAGGCCAGCTTAAGCAAGTGTGAGACCCCATCTCTACTAAAAATGGAAAAATTAGGCTTGGTGCCCATGGCTCAAGTAGCTAAGGCGCCAGCCACATACACCTGAGCTGGCGAGTTTGAATCCAGCTGGGCCTGCCAAACAACGATGGCTGCAACCAAAAAATAGCCGGGCATTGTGGCGGGTGCCGATAGTCCCAGCTACTTGGGAGGCAGAGGCAGGAGACTCGCTTGAGCCCAGGAGTTGGAGGTTGTTGTGAGCTGTGATGCTATGGCACTCTACCCAGGGTGACAGCTTGAGGCTCTGTCTCAAAAAAAGAAAAGAAAAGAAAAGAAAAGAAAAGAAAAGAAAAGAAAAGAAAAGAAAAGAAAAGAAAAAGAAAAAATTAGCTGCGCATTGTGACAGGGTCCTGAAGTTCCAGCTACTAGAGAGGGTGAGGTAGAAGATCCCTGGAACTCAGTAGTTTGAAGCTGTTAATACTATGAGCTAGGCTGCTGCCATGACACTCTAGCCTGGGGCAAAAGAAACTCTCGGTCTCAAAAAAAGAAAAAAAAAAAAAGGAATACCAAAAACAGTTTGGTCGAAAATCCCACGTTGTGCAGCATCTATGGCTCAGTGGGTAGGGTATCTGTCCCATATACTAAGGGTTGGAACCTGGTCCTAGCCAAACTGCAAGAAAAAAATAGCCAGGCATTGTGGTGGGCGCCTGTAGTCCCAGATACTCAGGAGGCTGAGGCAAGAGAATCACCTAAGCCCAGGATTTGGACGTTGCTGTGAGCTGTGATGCTACAGCACTCTACTGAGAGTGATAAAGTGAGACTCTGTCTCTAAAAAAAAAGAAAAAAGAAAATCCCACATGTTTACGAAAGAAATTACCAAAACCTGTCATTTCTTCATAATGCCCCTTCCACACACTTTTTATTTCTAGGGAGCCTCTGCTCCCTAGAAAAACCTGGGATGCATTTTTTTGTTTGTTTTTTTGAGACTGATTCTCAATCTGTTGCCTCAGGCAAGAATGCTATGGCAGCAGCCTAGCTCACAGTAACATCAGACTCCTGGGTTCTAGGGATCCTCCTGCCTCAGTCTCCCAAGTAGCTGGGACTGTAAGTGCCTGTCATGATGCCCGGATAATTTTTCCTATTTTTAGTAGAGAGAGATTTTGTCTTGCCCTTGCTGAGGCTGGTCTCAAACTCCTGAGCTCAAGTGATCATCCTGCTTGGGCTTCCCAAAGTGATAGCATTAATAGGTGTAAGCCACTGGGGCCAGCCTATATGTACTATTTTTTTAAAAAACAGTTCTGTTCATAGAGGAAACTAAATCAAAGAGAAACCAAATACTTGAAAGTATTTATTACCTTGAAAAATGAAGAACATATGTTATGTAAACACCCATGAGTAATCAACTGTTAATCTCCAGTACACACACACACACACAAAAGCAAAAGATTCATAACTTTTTTAAGGTCTCACTCTGTTGTCCTGGGTAGAGTGCCGTGACAGCTCACAGCAACCTCAAACTCTTGGGCTCAAGTGATTGATCCTTTTACCTCAGCCTCCCAAGTAGCTGGGACTACAAGTGCCCATCACAACACCCAGCTAATTTTTCACTTTTCAGTAGAGATGAGTTCTCACTGTTGTTCAGGCTGGTCTCCAAACTCCTGAGCTCAAGCAATCCATCTGCCTCCACCTCCCAGATTGCTAGGACTGCAGGCACGAGCCACTGCACTGGACCTCTTTTTTTTTTTTCTTTCTTTCTTTAAGAGTCTGTGTCACCCTCAGTAGAGTACCGTGGTGTCACAGTTCACAGCAACCTCAAACTCTTGGGCTTAAGTGATTCTCTTGCCTCAGCCTCCCAAGGAGCTGGGACTACAGGCGCCTGCCACAATGCCCAGCATTTTTTGTTGTTGTTGTCGTTGTCATTGTTGCTTAGCAGGCCCAGGCATGGTTCAAACCTGCAAGCCCCGGTGTATGTGGCCAGCACCCTAAACACTGGGCTATGGGAACAAAAGAAGAGTGTCACTGTGTTGCCCAGGCTAGAGTACTGCCGCATCATAGCTCACAGCAACCTCAAACTCCTGGGTTCAAGCTATCCTCCTGCTTCAGCCTCCCAAGTAGCTGAGACTATAGGCACGTGCCACACACAACACCTGGCTAATTTTTTTTTTTTTTTTTTGAGACAGAGTCTCATTTTGTCACCCTCATTAGAGTGCTGTAGCATCACAGCTCACAGCAAACTCAAACTTGTGGGCTTAAGTGATTCTCTTGCCTCAGCCTCCCAAGTAGCTGGAACTACAGGTGCCCACCACAGTGCCTGGCTACGTTTTGTTGCAATTGTCATTGTTGTTTAGCTGGCCTGGGCTGGGTTTAAATCCACCAGCCTCAGTGTATATGACCTGTGCCATAACCACTCTGCTCCGGGTGCCGAGCCCCTGGCTAATTTTTCTATTTTTAATAGAGATGAGGGTCTATCTCTTGCTCAGACCTCAGACTCCTGAGTCAAGCAATCCACCCAGCTCAGCCTCCCAGAGTACTAGGATTACAGGAGTCAGCCGCCACGTCCAGCCTCATAATATTTTTTCCTTAATTAAATCATAGCTGTGTACATTAATTCAATTATGGGGTACAATGTGCTGGCTTTATATACAATTTGAAATATTTTCATGAAACTGGTTAACATACCCTTCACCACATTTTCTTAGTTATTGTGTTAAGACATTTATATTCTACACTTAGTAGATTTAACATGTACCCTTGTAAAATGCACTATAGGCATAATAACCTTTTCAATAAGTTACTTTAATCAGTGTTTTCAGTCCATTATGTAATTACTGGTTACCTTATTCTGTTCCAACAAGAGCATAAATGAGTTAATATGATCTTCTGCTACACATCAGCAGGAATTATCCAAAGCAGCTCTTTAAAGGACGTCCCCACCTCCCTCCTCTGTAATTAACAATTCCTAAAAACAAATTATCTTGTCTCTTTTGTGGGAATTTCTCTGTGGTTAACAACTGAACATGTTTTAGAATAGAACTACAAACTAACTTAGTCTATGGTTCTAGTTAGCTGCTATTTAACTTCCTGCAAACTTCAGTTTTGATTTCTTGGTGTGTAAAATGAAAGATTAGGCTTTAAAATTCTCTAAATCATCTTTCAGCACCAATACACAAAAGAGCATACTGTACACACACAACCAAGTCCTACGCACCATATGTGGAAAGAGTTAAGCAGATCTGGATTCGAATCCCCTCTGACATCTATGGGTTGCCTGGCATTAGGCAAATTATTTACCCTTGGTAACCTCTTTCCTAATTTGCTACCTGTCTACTCTAACCAATGAATAAAAGAATATGACATATAAAATTTGCCCATGGCAGTGGCTATAGCTCAGTGGGTAGGGCGCTGGCCACATACACTAAGGCTGGCAGGGTCGAACTCAACCCCAGCTAGCTAAAAAATCAACAATGACGGGTGGCACCTGTGGCTCAGTGAGAAGGGCGCTGGCCCCATATACCAAGGGTGGCAGGTTCAAACCTGGCCCCAGCCAAACTGCAACAACAACAAAAAAAATAGCCAGGTGTTGTGGCAGGCACCTGTAATCCCAGCTACTTGGGAGGCTGAGGCAAGAGAATCACCTAAGCCAAAGAGCTGGAGGTTGCTGTGAGCTGTGATGACATAGCACTCTACCGAGGGCAACAAAGTGAGATTCTGTCTCAAAAAAAAAAAAAAAAAAATGCCCCCCCCCCCCCCCCCACCACAAAAAAAAGGCGCGGGGGGGGGTGTTTTTGGGCCCCGGACCACCAACC
>CAUYPK010081202.1:0-14651 GCA_963574355.1 Loris lydekkerianus
GGGGCCCAAAGCAAAAAAAAAAAAAAAACAACCAATTCATAAAAAAAAAAAAAAAAAAAATCAAACCTTAGTTTTTTATAAAAAAAAAAAAAACAAAAAAAAAAAAACAAAAAAAAAAAACAAAAAAAAAAAAAAAAAAAAAAAAAAAAAAAAAAAAAAAAAAAAAAAAAAAAAAAAAACAACTTAAAAGCTCAGTGACTATCCTCCTCTGGACTGATTGCATTGGCTAGAACTTCCAGCACTGTCAAAAAGTAGTGATGATAGTGGACATCCTTGTCTGATTATCTGACAAAGGAGGTGAAGGATCTCTACAAAGAGAATTCTGAAATGGAAGAATGTACCATGCTCTTGGCTTTGAAGAATCGATATTGTTAAAATATCTATATCATCCAGAGCAATCTACAGATTTAATGCAATATTCATTAAAATACCAAGATCATATTTTGAATAACTTGAAAAAAGAGTTCTTCTTTATAGAACCAGAATGAAAACTTATATAGCCAGGGCAATATTTAGTAATAAAACAAATCCTAACACATCACTCTGCCAGACTTCAGGTTGTACTACAAGTCTATAGTAATCGAAACAGCATGGTACTGTTATAAAAACAGACATAGATCTATGGAGCAGAATAGGAAACCTGGAGGTGAAACGAACCATCTAATTTTCAACAAATCTGAAAAAATCATACACTGGGGAAGAAAAATTCCTATTTAACAACTGGTTCTGAGAGAACTAGTTAACTACACATAAAAGACTGAAACTGTAAGCACTCCTCTCATCACTTTCAAAAATTGACTGACAATGGATAAAGAATTTATACCTAAGATATGAAACAATAAATATCCTAGAACAGTATTCTCAGCCTGTGGGTTGTGACCCCTTTGGAGGTAAAATGACCCTTTCACAGGGGTCGCCTAAGACCATCCTGCATATCAGATATTTACATTACAATTCGTAACAGTAGCAAAATTACAGTTATGAAGTAGCAATGAAAATAATTGTATGGTTGGAGGTCACCACAACATGAGGAACTGAATTAAAGGGTCGCAGGTTTAGAAAGGTTGAGAACCACTGTCATAGAGGAAAGCATGGAGAAATGCCTTTATGATATAGGTCTGAAGAAAGACTTTATAAACACTCCACTTGGAATTGCAACAAGAAAAATAAATATATGAGACTTAAGATAAAAAGCTTCTGTACAGATAAGGACATAACAATAAAGCAAAAATTGTGTGGGAATGGGAAAAGATATTTGCATATTATAAATTGTACAAAAGGCTGATAACTAGAATCTACAGAGAACTGAAATTAATCAACAACAAAAAATCAGACAATCCCATTTATCACTGGGCAAGAGACATAAATAGAACCTTCTCCAAAGAAGACACATGAATGGCCAAAAAAATGAAAAAATTCTCATCATCACTAATCATCAGAGAAAATCAAAAACCACCTTATTAGATTATCCAACCCCAGTGAGAATTGCCTACATCACAATGTCCCAAAGATACAGATGCTGACATGGGTATGGAAAGAAAAACACTTTTACACTGTGATACTGCAAACTAATACAGCCTCTTTTGAAAAAAGTATGGAGAATCCTCAAAGAACTAAATTAGACCTTCCATTTGATATTGCAATCCCATGTCTAGGTATCTATCCAGAAGAAAAAAAAATCATTTTATCACAAGTATATTTACACTAGAATGTTTATCACAAATCAGTTTACCATAACCAAGATAAGGAATCAACCCAAGTACACATCAACCCATGAATGGATTAATAAACTATGGTATATGTGTACCATGGAATATTATGAAGCCATAAAAGATGGATACTTATACATCTTTTGTATAAACCTGGATGGAGCTGAAGAACATTTTCTTCCTGAGTAGCTGGGACTACAGGTGATCGCCGCAACACCCAGCTATTTTTTTTTTGCAGTTTGGCCGGGGCTGGGTTTAAACTCACCACCCTTGGTAAGTGGGGCCAGCGCCTTACCAACTGAGCCACAGGCACCACCCAGAACATTTTCCTTAGTAAAGTATTACAACAATGGAAAAGCAAGTATCTAATGTACTCCATAATAATATGAAACCTGTAGATGAACAACTACATACCCACACAAGAGAAAAACACATTTAAATTCAAGTTGGGGGAAGTAGGAAAGGGGGAAAGGGGAGAAAGGAAGGAGATTGGTATGCTCTCACCTAATGTGCACAATATAAGGGTATATGGCATGTCTTCTGGTTGAAGGACTGAATATAAATGGGACTTTACCTAACAAATGCAAACAATGTAACCTAATTGTTACAACCTAATTGTACCCTCATATTAATCTGAAATTTTTTAAAAGGGAGGAAGCCAATAAAATGTCTGTTACTAAGCAAGTTAAAAAAACCCAAAACTGTGGCATATGTATATCATGGAGTACTATTCATCCATAAAAAGATGGAGATTTTGTATCTTTTGTAACAACCTGAGTGAATTTGGAGAACACTGTCCTAAGTAAAGTATCACAGGAGTGGAACAAGCATCACATGATCTCAATTAAACTAAAACTAGCAGATTAACCACCAGATCCTCCTGAAAGAACTCAATTAAATTCAAGAAGTAGGGAAAGGGGAGAGGGTTTGGATAGTTTCCACCCCAAGGAAACAATGCATGTAGTATATGGCACAGTTTCTGGATGAAGGACCCAACTACAACTAGTACTTTACACCACAAATGCAATCAATGTACTCAAATCTGTTTGCTGTCATTAATCTGAAATTTAATTTAAAAAACTCAACAATAAAGCTGGGCATTGTGTCTTCTTCTTGTAATTCTAGAACTTTTGGAGGCCAAAGCAGGAGGATTGCTTGACACTAAGAGATTGAGACCACTCTGAGCAAGAGCAAGACCTTGTCTGTACTAAAAATAGAAACATTACCAGGCATGGTGGCATGTACCTGTAGTCCTAGGGATAGAGGACAGGTGACACCTCAGCCAGCTCAGCACTGATGGTGTTTGTGCTGTGGCAGCTGGCAGAGGAACCAGCTGGCTAAGGAATGGGGGGGTGTAGGGAGGTTGGGGGTGGGCCATAGGAGGCTCCAGTAGCCGGAGGGGCCAGACAACTGCTGCAGAGACACCAGCACCTTAGGTCTCCCTCCCCTTGCATTTGTGGCTGAACAGGGAACCCCCTCACTTCCTAGGCTTGGTCAATTTCATGTAAGTTTCCCAGGCCTGAGTGAAAGGGATTGTAGCCATTCACTTGCTACTGAGTTCCGCCTAAATGTAACTATAGAGGACCCAAGCCCGCTAAATGTAACAGCTGAGTTCAGGCTAAATGAAACTATAGAAGACCTATGCCCACTAAAAGTAACAACTGAGTTCTGGCTAATTGTAACTACAAAGGACCCCATGCAATTATATATACCCCTGGACAAAGAACCCTGAGAGAGACAGAGAGGGAGCGAGAGAGCTTATTCCCGCACCTGGGTTCTCTCTGCCAGAAACTTTGATGTTTTTATATTCATTTCTTTTTTGTACATAAATCCTATCTTACCATTGATCTATGGTGCGTGTAATCATTCTTTGAATCACCAACACCAAGAAAGTACTGAAGACATAACTCTGGTATCACCAGCTACTTAGGAGGATGAGACACAGGAGGATCATGTGAGCTCAGGCATTTTACATTACAGGAAGCTATGGTTATGCCACTGCATTCTAGCCTGGGTGACAGAGTGAGGCCATGTTGTAAGACAAAAACAAAAAATTCAACAATAAGGAAACAAACATCTCAGTTAACAGGCTAAAATAACTGAACACACTTCATCAAATAAAATATATAGATGGCAAATAAATACATGAAAAGATGCATGTATTATAATGCATCTATATGTCATTAGAAAAAGTACAAACTAAAACAGTGAGATATGATTGTTATAATGGTCAAAATCCTGAACTGTGACCACACTAAATGCTAGCAAGGATGCATAAAAACAGCAACTCTCAGTCAGTGCTGGTGGAAAATGCAAAATGGTACAGTCACTTTGGAAGACACTTTGGCACTTTCTTACACAACTAAACATACTCTCTATATGATCCAAAAGTCACACTCTTTACTATTAATCCAAATGAGCTGAAAATTTACATCCCTATAAAAAGTTGCACAGAGATGTTTATAGAGCTTTATTCATAATTGTCATAACTTGGAAGCAACCAAGATGCTCTTTTGATATAGGGTGGGTGATGCCCAGCCAGCGCCACTGCAGCTGCGAGGAGGACCTGCTGTCTCTTCCCTGAGGATGTTGGTACAGTGGTAGTGGGAAGAGGAGCCAGAAGGTTGGAGGATAAGTAGAGGGAGCCACAGGAGGCTCCAGTGACCCGAGGGGCAAGACAATTGCTTAGGGGCACCTCCATGTTGCCAGCTCAGGGAGCACCTTAGTGTCTCCACCCCAGCCTCTGTCTTCCTCCCCTTACACTGTGGCTGAACAGGGAACCCCCATTTCCAAGCCATTGTCAATTTCATGTAAGTTTCCTAGGCTTGGGACTGAAAGGGATTGTATCTATTCATTTGTTGGGATATACATACCCTAGAAAAAGGACCCAGGGTGAGATATTTTTCCACCTGAATTTTTCCCTCTGCTAGGATCTCTGGTGCTTTTTCTCTGTATTCTTTTCTGTAAAAATAAATCCTGTCTCACCACTGATCTGTGGTCCCTGGATTCATTATTTGAATCCACAAGACCAAAGACCTACAGAAGGAGAAATTCTGGTAACACTTTAATAGGTAATGGATAAATTGTGATCTCTCCAGACAATGAACTATTATTCAACACTACAAGTAAATGAGCTATCAAGCCATGAAAAGACAGGAGGAATATTAAATGTATATTACTAAGTGAAAGAAACCAATCTGAAAAAGCTACATACTGCATGATAACAACTCTATGATATTCTGGAGAAAGCAAAACTAATAGTAGAAAAGATCAGTAGTTGCCAGAGTTTGGGGGTAGGAAGAGATGAATAGGCAGAACAGATAATTTTTAGCACAGTGGAAATGCTTCATATGAGGATATTATAGGGAGATACATGTCACCATACATTTTTCCAAACTCATAAACTGTATAATGTGAGTTAATGCTAACATAAACCATGGAATTTGGATGGTAATGATGTGTTAATATAGATTCATGGATTATAACGAATGTGTCACTCTGGTGGAGGATGTTGATAATGAGGGAAGTTATGTATGTAGGGCAGAGGATTATGGGAAATCTGTGAACGCTCCTTTTAGTTTTGTTAATCTAAAACTGTTCTGTAAAAGTAATGTCTTTAAAAAACATTTAAAAAGTAGGCTTTGCATGCCTTAGGATCTATTCCATCACTACTCAACTCTGCCATTGTACAAAACAAGTATGGACTATAGGTAAACAAATGGACATGAATGTGTTACAGTAAAATTTTATTCATAAGAAATAAACATTTTATTCATAAAAGAAAAAAAATATTCATAAGTCTATGGGTGGGCCATATTTGGTTGGTAAGCATAGTCTGCCAACTCTTGCTGCATACACTTAAATTTGGTTTGTCTCTCTGGTTCTTGACCCTCCATGCTGCTCTGGGTACAAGCTATCCCTGAGCCCCCTGCCCCAAACAATTTGACTGGTGCTGAGGATACCATAGAAGAGGAAAATTCAATCAAAACTCATCATGTCCAAAAATTAAAGTTTTCCCTTTCCAACACCAAAACTACTCTTCTCACAATAGCCCCTATTGTGACAATTGGAAACATTGTTCATCCAGGCACTGAAGTTAGAAATCTGGTTGTTATCTTTGCTTTATCCCACTCTGCTCCTGCCAACTGTTTGACAAATTTCGTTGTTTCTCTCTCCCAAACACTACTACATCTGCTCCCGCCTCTTCCTGCCCTCATCCCCTGTTATATGCCCAGGCTCTTATCATCTCTTGATTAGGCAACTGTAATATCTTCCAGCAAGACCATATTATTTGCAATCCCCCAATATGCTGTGATATTATGATATTTTATATATCTTTGTCACTACATAGTTCTGTTTGCCCAGAAACCTCTCATTCTTAAATCCTGGCTCAGACTTTCCCTTTCACATTTAATCATTGCCTCTTCAAGGTTATTTGATTTAAATAGTATACCCTTGACAATCCTAAAATATATGTTCCCAGATCCCCAACTTCATGAATAATGGAACACTAAAGTATCCACTTCAGAACCTTAGAGTTAAAATAATTAATCAGGCTATTAAATATTGTAACTAAAACAAACTGTGAATTTCATTATATCATGAGTTTAGTAACATTAGCCATAAAGTTAACTTAATTTGAAAACAGTAAATATCTTATCATTTTGGGATGTTTATTGCAAATATCACCATGATTAAAAAATAAAGAGTAACCTTGTAGAAATTCTTCCCTCCACACAGTAGTGACATGGAATGGAAATAAAACATGGATCTCAGAAAAATGAGATTTTTCACATATTAGACCTTTGTAAATCATCAAAACAGTGAAAACTCCATAAATGCCAAGAACCCACCTACTTCTGTTACTGTATTAATACTTGTGTCAATGAACACCTATTGGTCCAATGAGAACATGAGCTTCTTGGGGACAGGCTCTCTGTTCTGTCATTCTTTTCATACCAAAGTTGACCTAACAGAAAGCAACTACTGCAAAAACATATGTTGAATTAAACTGACTCCTAATTGGTCTCCCTTATTCCAGGAAATCTTCACCTCCAAAATCCTGCCAGTTCTATTAAAACACATTCTATGATGTCACTCCATTACCCCAAACCTTTGATGGTTGTTCATAATCTACTTTACAGGATTATGTTCCCACAGCCTGGCAGGGCATGGTCTTCACACCATGGCCTCATTTTTTACTCCAAGTCTCATTTTAAGCCTCTCCTTGACACACACACTTTTTTCAAGGCACACTAGCTGTTTCTGGAACACTTTTGGACTTTCATTATTCCATAACTTTGCAAATTCTGCTTTCTCTATCTGAAAGTTCCTCCCTCTCTCACCTGTCTGGAAAATTCTAAGTTATGAATAAAGCTTAGCTTAAATATCATTACCTTTGTAGTTTTCCCTAACCACTCCTAGAATCAGTCTCCCTCATTTGTTTTCCTCTACCAATGCATTTGCTTTGAAAATATACTAAGCTAATTCTGCATGGAGGGAAGGAGAGAGGGAAGGTGCGTTCGCCATGTCCATGGACTTACCATATAGTTCAAGCAGCAGTGGGAGGATGGGGCTAGATGACCTTTATCTCAAGAGATGCTATGGTTTGCATCTTTCACGCTGTGTGTATGAACACTTGTGTGCACCTGTTAGTGTGTAAGGGGTTGAGGGAGAGCAGTAAGAGGGAGAGAGAAGGGAGTGGGAGACAGAGACAGAGAGAAACAGAGATTGGCGAGAAAAGGGTGAACACAGTGCAGTAAAGGCAGATGGGTGGACCCAAATCTCTTCTGCTTTACCATTTTGCCCTGATTCTATTGCTGAAGCAAGATGAAGGGGAGGCGGAAAGGCGAGGGACTGCACTCCTGAGAGTGCCTAGCCTCAACTGCCTTATGGATCACCTTCCACCAACATAACCAGTTCCCCAACACTATGACTCACGCATATTGTGCCCAGCAGAACGCACTTAGCAGTGCAGCCCCACAGGTGGCATTGGCTTGGAGAGATCGTTCCCGCCAGGCTAGGCAGTAGAGCGCCGCACAGCGCACCTTCCCGCCTGCCAGCCTCCGCCCGAGCAGTTCCGACCCAGCGCCAGCAGGCCTGCTAGGTCGATCTTCGAGCTACCGATGAGACGAGGTTGGAAGATGGCTCTGTCTCGGGGCCTGCGGTGCTCCCGCAGGGTACTGTCCTGGGCACCAGTGCTTGTTATTGTCCTCGTCGTGCTCTGGTCCTACTATGCCTACGTCTTTGAACTCTGCCTGGGTAAGTGGGGCTGGCCACCTATGGTGGGGAAATTATACTCCAGCACAATCATCTACCCTACCTTTAACACTGGTGTCACCTGTGTTCTCAGCCCTAACTCTGTGATTTTCCTTTCACTCCCTGACGCCAACCTCTGGCTTCGCACAATATTTCCCACGCCCTCCCTCAATGGTCCCACCATGTCGCTATCTCCTTCCACGTAGATTTTCTTATTTCCTTGCCCTACCTACAATAATTTCCTGGCTCTTACCCGTAGGCCCCCCTTTTTCTCATACAGTACAACCACTTGAACCTTGTGCTCTCATTATGGGAGTCCTCACCCTACCCAATTGAGGAAACAACATATCGTCTGTCCTTAAATTGTCCACTTATGCTACAAATCCCACCAATGCATCGAACTAGAAGCCCCAACATTTTCCTTCCCATTAGAATCTTACAGGGATTCTGTATTAGAGATTCCCTACTAAGAACCCAAAAAATATTTCCTGTACTCTCTTACTAGCTCTCCTTTTCCCCACACTGGGATGAATACTTTCCCCACTATCCTCTCACACTGGCTGAAGTGCTTCATATCTTTGCCCGCTTGTGACCGCACAGTACACCCTATTCTATCCTACTGTGAGCTCCCCATTTCACATAGTGATAAGCCCTTTATTCTCTTATGGCGTGGATTCTCCTCATTTTCTCATATTCCTTAATGTAATGGGAGGTTCTACAATACATCTTTTCCACTTACACTAGAGCCTCTGACTTTATCACACAGAGATTCCCTCCAGAATCCTGACTTCCTGCTTCAAATAGCATTTAACTAGTTTCATATTATTTTCTGACATCTCATACTAATCAGTTCTGCTTCTGTCACGTGATGATCCTGCCTTTTCTCTGTCTTTTCCCATTAGGGTTATCTTTTTCCCTTTCCACAACGGTTCCCACAATCTCTCTCATACTTCATCAAAGAGTCTTTCTTGTCATCTTTTGGGGGAAAACACACTCCTAACCTCCTGCAATGCTCTTCCACTATTAGTTCCAATTTCTTCCATCCATTTCCTTTGGGTTTTTTTAATTATTATTTCCTCTTACTTCTTTTAGGATTGCATTTGTCCCATCTTCTCAAACTAAGAAAAACCCATTCTTTCCCCTTAGTTTCTAATATTTTCTACCTCTCCCAATGGAAGTGTCATTTCTTACTCCTCATAAGAGTACCCATTTTATTATTCTGTGGTCTTCCTTGTACCCTGTTCCATCACACTAGGGAGCACTCAGTCTCCTCCTTGTTTATACAATAGCTTGTGCATTCGAATTCAGAATTCAAAAATATTTTTAGACACCACTCCCAAGTCCCTCCCCAATTATATTTTTCCTACCTAGATTTCCCTGGTCACCTATCCTTATCATTAACAGCCTTGTAATGGCCTCATCAACACTCTATGGAGTTTTCATGTTATATCCTGTCTTATTACAATAGGACCCTACTTTTCTTACAGTAAAAATCTCCCCTTGCTCTCATCTTCTCACATCAAAGAATTCTTGTCTCATCTCAAAAGAGCTTCCACTAATATTCATTGTCACTTCAGTAAAATCCCACTGCCAGCATCCTTAAACTTGTGACCTACAATGTTCCCTATTAATTTGGAGTCAGGCCCTGACTCCAATAATAATTTCCTTCTCTTACATATTCACAAAGCAATGGTCTTCCCAAGGTAGATTGGGATGAACTGGAGAGGTAGGAGGTAACTCTCTGTCCAATATAGCACTTTCTTTTAATAAATTCTGCACTAGAGTTTGAATTTTTCTCACATTAGAGATATAGTAGAATATGCAGGAAGATCTCTCTGTCTCTCTCTTTTTTATATATATAAGATGAAGGGCTTTATTTCAGCCTGCAAAGCTTGCAGCATAGAAGAATTTGAAATGGTGATGCTCCCCGACTAGCTCAGTCTTTCCCTTTTTATCTCCAGCCAAAAAGTTTCAACCCACAGGTACCATTCCCATTGGTCAGTTTGAATCAAGTGGGAGATGCTGTACCAGCCCCCCACAGAACTACTGGATTTCACAGAAGCAGAAATTTTCAAGTTCAAGGAAGTTAAGTCTACAAATTCCCCAAAGCTGAGTCACCATGGAGAAGATCCTGCAGGTGTATCCTTGTGGTCTCCTTGAGAAGACCTTTTCTCTTGGATCTCACCCTTTTCAGGTATCCTCTTTCATTCGCCCCTTTTGAGACTCCATATATATTTTAATTTGGGGTCTCAATATCAGTTTGCTTCTGCAGGAACCAGTATTAATCGCTTTTCACAATTGACTTTACATCACTTTTTAATAAAAATCTAAGGCATAGAAGAATTTATGATCTGTCCATAGTTTCTTTCCCAGTTGCTTCTACTGCAGCACCCTTGCATGGCACTACAGGAAGTAAACTTCAGAGTTACCTGGCTTGGCTTTCCTATTTCGCTGGTCTGGACCAGCATTCAGATTTCAGGGACTGTGACTCCTTTCAGGTTCTCTATCTAGGACTTAATTGTTCCATGGTGATGGGCTAATACACATATGAGTTTTGACTTTTCCCTGTGTCACACATAGAGTACTATATCTGATTATGAGCACAAGCTGCCTTCTGTGTAACTTTACATTCATAAAAGCTATGAAGAAGTCACCCTTTGTCCTATCTCAGTGATGTGGCTACACAGATTACATCCCTCCCCCTCTTTCACCAACGTCCAAAGTCCAATTAAGACAAGTCCTGAGGAGTTTCCTCAGGCTTCAGACATGCATTGACCAAACAGCTCCCAGTATGCAACTGGAGCAGGGCATGTTGACTGTCTTAAGATACCTTTGCTTCCCATGGGGCAATGAAACTCTCTTCAGCCAGCTGTGAAGAATCCAGGTAAGGATCCTCTCCACCTTTGCTGCTGTGTGTGTGGTCAGGATGATGGTGTAAAGTCCTTTACCTTGGCTTGAGGGGAACCGGGTTCTGACCCTTGATATAGACTTGATCCCCTTGATCCTCCAGAGAGAAAGCATGTACAGACACAAAAGAGTAAATAGAACATGATTGATTACCCAAGTGGAGATTTTTCTTGTTACTCTTCCTAGGGCTTCTATCTGTTCAATTTTGTCTCTCCCCCCTTAGTAACTTCATACAATGGTTTGGCTGTCTGTATGTTTTACACAGTCTTTCACAGAAACTCTCAGGGCTTTCATCTGGCTTCTGCATGACCTCAGCCACCTTGCATATGTTTGTGGCTTTCTATCTCCCTTATACTGACAGGGACAAAGTAAAGGTTGAGTTCAGTATAAGAGAATGAAAGGATTAGCAGTTACCTACAAACATTTATAAGTTCTGGATTTTGAGGCTAAGGTTTATACAATGAGAACATTAATATTCCTACTTACAGACTTAGCACAGTTCTTAAGATAATACCTAGTTTTAATAGTCCCTACAAAACTGATTCAAAGTTTTAGAAAATTCAAGTGAACATTCCTGAACATCAGTTGGGTGGGGCCACTTATGAGGCTATATTACATTCACATCATTTACTGGAAAATTCTCATTCAGGTTCTAATTTTTCCTGAGGTATCTTATAGACAAAGCAGATAACATTTAATACTGCAAAATAACTACTGTATGTAATTCTATACATATAGTAGTTGGCCAGTCTCTTAATCTTATTTAACAGATCAGTTTATTTAAATAGTTATGTCTCATTTTTTGAGCTGACATTGCAGACAAGGCTGGAATTTAATACAGGTGGGCTATAGTATTAGTATTTTTCCCTCCTTTTGAACCATTTCTTTCTCTTTACTAAAGAAAAATTATAGCAGAACTAACTTAGTTTCCAAAATAAACTGTACCTTCAGTATACTGGATTTGATTATTTGCATAAAGTGCAACAAGAATAATTAATAGCCATCTAGGCTTTTCTTTCCATTAAAATTAGCTTTGCTGGAACCTTTTATAAGGAATCTCAGGTTAGAATTGAAAGACTTCCATGAGCCATGTAGCCATAGGAGGTGAACCAATACTCCCCTCCCTTGTGAAGGGAGGTCCAATTCCACCCTCCGAGTTCATCTCAATCACACCGCATCCACACACTCTCATACACCTCTCACCAGGTCTGTCCCAATTTAACACTCGGGTTGATCAAACCCCTGCTTTCACTCAAATCATGGGCACCACAGATTGATCCTATCTTGCCTTAGACGTCTCCGAGTGCGGGTACCAGTTCCTCAATGCCAGTTCCTCCAGGTGTATGACTCCTTGAAGACCCACTGAGTAAGTCCTTTCTCCACCCAGTTGAGGTATCCACACAAGGAGGCCAAGCTGTCTCCCTGGCATGCTCAGTGGTTCACATTGCCCAGGCTGATTAGGGGTCCCCCACGTGGATGTCCAGAGAATTGGCAGCAACTACAAGGTGTGTGTTCTCTCGGTGGGTGATCTTGCTTCCTGGTCAGGGAACCAAAAATATTGCAGGAAGATGAGGTCCAATGAAGAGAAAGAGCACCCAAACTCTGTATTTATAAGAGGAAGGGTTTTATTTTAGCCGGTGGAGCTTATAGCATAGAAGAATTCAAAATGGCCAAACTACTGGAAGATCTCTTAAAAATAAATTTCATTAGTTGCCTTCATAGATATAAGTTTAAGTTATTTTTCTTTTTTATCTCTGGTAGTGAGGTGCATTAAGCAGACTATGCAATTGCTGGGAAGTTTTCTATTCTCAAACCTTACTACGTTGGCCTTTTTGAATGATTAATTGAAGGAACCAAAGTTGAGCTCCATTATTATAACTTTCTATACACTAATTTACTTAATCCTCATAATAACTATATGAGACAGATTCTATTACAATCCCCATTGTAATAATAACTATATGAGACAGATTCTTTACTATCCCCATCAGTTTACAGATGTGTAAGCTGAGGTACAGATGAGCAAACTGAGGTAAAGACCAAGGTAGAATCAGTGCAAATATTCAGCTTTCTATGAGTTCTTATTTGGTGATATAATATTAAAAGCTGAAAAGAAGCTTAGGACTTACTTATTTTATTTGTCACACTTGCACAGCACTTGTTACATGCCAGGCATTATTTATTATTTCTAATTGACTACACACACACACACACACACACACACACACACACACACTAATTCTTATACCAATCTTATGAGGTGCATATTGCCATCATACCCAGTTTAAAACAAGTAAACTGAGGAATAGACAGATTAAGTAACTTTCCTGAGGTCACGGAGTTAGTAAATGGCCAGGATTGTATGGCAATTCTCGCAGTATGGCTCTACAGCCCATGCTCTTAACCACCACACAATTTTTTTTTTTTTTTTGAGACAGAATTTTACTTTGTCACCCTCAGTAGAGTGTGGTGGCATCATAGCTCACAGCAACTTCAAACTCCTGGGCTCAAGTGGTTCTCTTGTCTTAGCTCCCAAGTACTGGGATTGCAGGTGCCTGGAACAACACCCAGCTATTTTTTAGAGAGGGGATCTTGCACTTGCTCAGGCTGGTATCAAACCTATGAGCTCAGGCATTTCACTCACCTTGGTTTCCCAGAATGCTAGGACTACATGCGTAAGCCACAGTGCCCGGCCAACCACCACACAATTTTAACACCTTACCTCCTTTCAACTAAAACAGAAGGCAAAATTTGTGACTCACTGGCCAGATGTAGTCTACAGATGTATTGTGTTTGGCCTTAACTATGTTTTCTTCACATTTTGCATAAGTTGCCATTATTTAAAAGTCGATAGAATAAGGCAGCCCTGATTTTCAATTCTGACTCCATCTGTCCATACTTTCATCATCATTTTGCAGTCTTTTAAGAATTTCAGAAAGGTTAAACCAAATTTTCTTAAAATTACATAAAAAATGGCGGAGAGATGGGTGTCAAGGCTGCATGTTATCAACAACATACCTTTTCCAACACAATCAAATTAATAGAATTATGTTTCAATGTGATGAAAAAAGTGATATAAATGATCTAACTTCTTTTTTTTTCAAATTCACTCCACTTTATTTTATTTTATTTATTTTATTAAGTCTTTTGTACACAGATCATGAATACATTTATGCCATTTTCAATGTGTTGATTATTTGTATAAATTGGAGTGCTTATATCATACTAATCAACATAGCTTTCACCTCATTTACCCAAATATAGCAATAGGACATTTGTGTTCTACACATGATAGATCCAACTTGTACTTGCAATGTGCTCCATAGGTGTGGTCCCCCTACTATCCTTCCCACCCCCACCCCTCCTCTCTTCCTCCCCTTCCCTCCTTTATCCTAGGTTAAAGTTGTGTTTTATTTTTCATATGCAAGTATGAGTGATTATAAATTGGTTTCACAGTAGTACTGAGTACATTGGATACTTTTTTTCCTATTCCTGAGATACTTTACTAAGAAGAATATTTTCCAGCTCCATCCATGTAAACATAAAAGAGGTAAAGTATCCATTTTTTTTACTGCTGCATAGTATTCCATGGTATACATATACCACAATTTATTAATCCATTCATGGGTCAGTGGACACTTGGGCTTCTTCCATGACTTGGCAATTATGAATTGAGCTGCAATGAACAATCTGGTGCAAATATCTTTATTGCCAAATGATTTTTGGTCCTTTGGATATACACCTAGAAGAAGAATTGCAGGATCAAATAGTAGGTCT
>CAUYPK010081204.1:0-19672 GCA_963574355.1 Loris lydekkerianus
TTGCTTTTGTTTGCGTCCTTGTGGTCTCAGCTCGCCTCAGTGGTGTTGATGTGCGATCTCCAACCTTCTCTCTTGGTATAGCTCGAATCCTCCAGGTTACTTACTACATTTCCATCCTTTAACTCTCCTTCTGGACGGGAGCCTCTGTGGAAAGCTGGCTTCAGTCCACCATCTTGTCTCCCTATAAAACAATTTTAATAGTGTTTGTATCCCAGGCAAGATTCTTTATTTCCCATTACAAATTTTCTTAGCTTTGCTTTGGGGTCTGGTGTTTAAACATCTGAAATAGTTCTGGTACCATTTGGATTAAAAACTATTTTCTTTTTCTGATGAAATACAAAATGAAGCATAAAGATATCTTTTATTTTCAATGCTTTCTTACTCTTTCTGGCTGGAATTTGTGTTTGGACTCTAAATAAAATGTATTTTGGTTGTCTCTTTGGACTCTGAATAAAACCCATTATGGTTACATCTTTTCAATCAACAGTATTCACTTATTGCTTGTTGCTTTTTTCTCTCTTAACAGTTTTTTTTAAATCATAATTTTATTACACACATGAGAAATACAAAGAAGTTTAAGACAATATGCTAACCCTCACTGGACTGACGGCTGTACATATGAGAGGCAGATACCAAATTGTAAGCAATTGTTTGTCAAATATTAGACTATCTTTTTAAAAAAAGTTTCTGTTCATGGGCAATGCCTGTGGTCTAGTGGGTAGGGCCCTAGCCCCATATACTAAGGGTGGTGGGTTCAAATCCGGCCTGGCCACACTGCAACAAAAAAAGTTTCTGTTCATGTCTTTTGTCCACTTTTTAATGGGATTGTTTGATTTCTTTTTTCTTGCTGATTTGCTTGAGTTCTTTGTAGAAGGGACATGCTTATGCACCATGAGTTAGTAACAAGATAGATGTTTCATTTTGTGATACCAATTTATAATTATGTCAAAGAAAAAAACCATCAATGTACAAGGTCTTGTCTTACGACGGAGGATTTAAAAAAAAATTTAGTATTTTGGCAGGCTGGGCAAGGGACTTGAAGAGAAACTTCTCTGAAGAAGACAGACACATGGCCTACAGACATATGAAAAAATGCTCATCATCCTTAATCATCAGACAAATGCAAATAAAAACTACTTTGAGATGTCATCTAACTCCAGTAAGATTAGCCCATATCACAGAATCACAATGAAATTGACACACGGTCATCCAATGGTTCAAAAGTAGATATATGCAGCTGGGCGTGGGGCCTCACACCTGTAATCCTAACCCTCTGTGAGGCCCAGGCCGGTGGATTGCCCTAAACTCAGAAGTTCAAGATCAGCCTGAGCCAGAGCCAGAGGGAGACCCTGTCTCTACCATAAAAAAGCTGGACATTGTGACAGATGCCTGTACTCCCAGCTACTTGAGAGCTGAGGCAAGAGAATCGGTTAAGCCCAAGAGTTGGAGGTTGCTGTGAGCTATGATGCCAGGGCAGTCTACTGAGGGCCACAGAGTGAGACTCTGTTTCAGTAAAAAATAAATAAATAAAAGAAAAAAAAGTAGATATGTTTTATGGAATAGATGTGTTTCTGATACGCCGTAGTCAAAAAATATGTTTAAACTGGGTCTTCGTTTTAAATATAAAATGATTCACTTATGGTTTTCTTCAAATAGCACAGCCCAGTACTTTAAAACACACACAGTATAAAAGAGTTCTCTTACATATAAGCAGTGAATATGCTTCACTGTAACTATTGATCCCAAATTGATATGTTTTCTTAAGTATCAGGGGTCTTCATTTAATAAATATAAACCAAATTCAATCTAAACTAAAAACCGCAGGGTTGAAAGTTAAAAATACTTCTCTGGCCCAAACCTGAACAAAGGTCTAAAATGCACAGCAGGGCAGCGCCTGTGGCTCAGTGAGTAGGGCGCCGGCCCCATATGCGGAGGGTGGCGGGTTCAAACCCAGCCCCGGCCAAACTGCAACAAAAAAATAGCCGGGCAATGAGGCAGGCGCCTATAGTCCCAGCTGTTCGGGAGGCTGAGGTAAGAGAATCGCGTAAGCCCAAGAGTTAGAGGTTGCTGTGAGCCGTGTGACGTCACGGCACTCTACCCAAGGGCAGTACAGTGAGACTCTGTCTCTAAAAAAATAAAATAAAATAAAATAAAATTCACAGCAAATCTTCAAAATTTAAACATTTAAAACTATCTGCCTAACCTAAATTTCTACCACATTCCTCTGGCCCTTTCTTCAGGACATAATATAAAGTACTTTACTAGCTTTCCCCCAAAAGACGCAAACTCCTCAGCTCTCAGGGCCTTTGCATATGCTTTCCACTGTCTGCAATGTTTTTTTTTTGTTTTGTTTTGTTTTTTTGTAGAGAGACAGTGTCTTATTTTATCACCAGTGGTAGAGTGCTATGATGTCACAGCTCACAGCAACCTCCAACTCCTGGGCTTAGGTGATTCTCTTGCCTCAGCCTCCTGAGTAGCTGGGACTACAGGTGCCCCCCACAACACCCGGCTGTTTTTTTTGTTGTTGTTCTTGCAGTTCGGCAGGGACCAGGTTTGAACCTGCCACCGTCTGTATATGGGGCTAGTGCCCTACTCACTGAGCCACAGGCACCACCCTGTCTGCAATGTTTTACCTAATCCTCTGGATCAAAGCTATCTATTTCATCTTTCGAAATCTTTTTCCTCTGAAAACTTATTTAAAGCAGCCACCGCATCCCCACAACCAGCGCAACTCCCGTCTTCAAGTTAGCCACTTAGTCCATCTCAGTACTTGTCATTTTCTGCTGGTCTTCTTTAACCAGACTATGATATTACTAAGAGCACAGATGCTGCTTCTATTTATCCTTACTGAAGAGTGACACTCAGCAGTCAAGTGTTGCTGAACAAATGGATAAATGTCTTCAACGAATAAAAAGGGGGAAATGTTTTCAAAGAATATCATGGAGGAAAAAATGAACACGTGACAACAGGAAATTGAAAATAATCACCTTAATGACATTCAAATCATAAATATAATTTCACCCGAACAGTATGTAATAGGAATGTAGGTTGGTTTTATTATCACTGTCTATAAGATCATTATTACTCCTATACTATGGTTTGAGTAATCACTCCATTTCAATTTAAAATTAACACCACACCCCCTGGCTCAACTACAACTTGACCTTTACCTAAAATTAACACCATCTATGAAAGCTGTTCTGACCATCAGCAAACTAAAAAATTATAGCAGTAGTCTTGATTCATGAACCCTAATACTCTCATCTCTCAAAGACCACACTTACTCAAGCTGACGAGCACCTACCGTGTTAGCAGTCACCTGGCCACACTTCAAATTCTTGTCTACCACAATTCTTACCCATTAGCTCACATAAGTCACTTAATCTATGTGCCAGTTTCCTAACCCATAAAGTAAAGGTAACAATAGCACTTAATTACTTAATTTAGCAAATTCCATACTACATAATGTAAATAGTTTTATTAAAAAAAAAACCACATTAAAAAAAAGAAAAAAAGAACACATAGAGGCTTGGCTCGCATAGCAATGGTTATGAGCCGGCTACATACACCAAGGCTGGTGGGTTCGAGCCCCGCCCAAGTCTGCTAGACAATGACAACTGTAATGGAAAATGGCCAGGAATTGTGGCAGGCACCTGTAGTCCCAGCTACTTGGGAGTCTGAAGCAAAAGAATCACTTAAGCCCAAGAATTTTAAGTTGCTGTGAACTATGATGACACAGAACTCTACCAAGGGCGTCCTAGTGAGACTGTCGCAAAAACAAACAAAAAACCATACAAATAGCAATTACAGCAGCAGCAACAACAAATGGGAGTTGATTAAATTAAAAGCTGCTGCGGCTTTGCGCCCCTAGCACGGTGGTTGTGGCGCCAGCATACACTGAAGTTGGTGGGCTCAAACCCAGCCCAGCCCAGCTAAACAATGACAACTGCAACAAAAATAGCCTGGGCGTTGTGATGGGTGCCTGTAGTCCCAGCTACTTGGGAGTGGAAGGCAAGAGAATCACTTAAGCCCAAAATTGGAGGTTGCTGTGAGCTGTGACACCACAGCACTCTACCAAGGGCAATGTAGTGGGACTATGTCTCAAAAAAATAAATAAATAAAATAAAAAGGCTGTTGCACAGCTAGGAAAATATTCCACAGAGCAAAGAGACAATGGAAGAAAATATTTGCAAGCTGCACATCTAAAAGGCTAATAAATATGATCTATAATCCACAAAGAACTCAAACAAATAAGCAAGAAAAAAATTAACAACCCCATTAAAAAGTTGGCAAAAGCTTTTTGAAAACAGATAGACAAATGACCAAGAAACACAACAAAATTCCCAGGGTCAGTAATCATAGAGAAATGCAAATTAAAACCACAATGTGATATCACCACACTTCTGTTAGACTGGCTTTTATTTAAAAGTTCAGAAACAATAGGTGCTGTATGTAGAGAGAAAGAAATGCTTATACACTGTTGATGGGACTAAAAATTAATAAAACCCCCATGAAAAAAGAGTATGGAGATTGCTCAAAGAACTTAAAGTAGGCCTACCATTTAATCTAGCAATCCCATTACTGGCTATGTATCCAAAGGAACAAAAGTCATTTTATCAAAAGATACCAACATTCAATGTTTACTGCAACACAATTCACAATTGCAAAGATGTAGAATCAACCCAAGTGCCCATCAATTCAGGAATGGATTAGCAAAATGTAGTATATATCATGGAGTACTACTCAGCCATAAAAAAGTTGAATTAATGCTTGTTGCAAAAATTTGGACCAAATTGGAGATCATTATCTTAAGTGAAATATCTCAAGAATGGAAAAACAAACACCACATATACTCTAATAAACTAGAACTGACTGATGGGCATAGAAGTACACAGAAGAAAATAGAAGTTATTAGAAATCAAGTGGAAAGGGAATGGCAAAGGGGAGAAGGAAAAAGGCCAAAACCCACCTAACAGGTACAATGAATAGTATTTGGATGATGGGCAGATTTATCACCTTGACTCAAGCCATGTATCAAAAAGTCTATACCCTCTTAATATTTTGAAATTAAAAACAAGTTAGATTGGCACCAATATTGAGCTGTAAGCATGATTATCACATTTCTGTTTTGCCTACACATAATTTGTATGATTTATTTTACCAGTAGTACCCATCAGTGAGATATATTAAAATGTCTTTAAGATGGGCAATGTTAGTTGCCTACAATGTGCCTTCTTCCTTCCGGGGGGTGGGGGGGATCTTGTTTCGGTTGGGCACAGTGGCTCATACCTGTGATCCTAGCACTCTGGGAGCCAAAGCGAGTGGTTTGCTTGAGCTCACAAGTTTGAGACCAGCCGGAGCAAAAAGCGAGACCCTGTCACTACTGAAAATAGAAAAACTGAGGCAAGAGGATCACTTGAGCCCAAGGGTCAGAGGTTGCTGTGAGCTATGACACCACAACGCTCTACCCAGGATGACAGCTTGAGACTTTGCCTCAAAACAACAACAACAACAAAAAAAGAAAAACACTTGTTTTTTTTCAGGTATCCACTTCACACTCTTTCAAGATGTATAGTAAAACAGCCCACTCATAGGTCCATATTGGCCCAATGGAATAAAGGAGATTTCTCCTCACTCTCTCTATTGAACCAGAACAAGGAAACACACAAAGTGCTGAGTGTTAATGGCAGACATCAGGAGAACAGGAGGCAATCGGCCTCAGGACAAGGCCTGCATAACCAGACTTCTTTATGATAATCACTTAAATCCCTGATTTATGCCCCAGCTGTAGCAAACCATTGCTGTCTCACAGTCATTCAAGAAAAGAAATGCCTCTCACATTGAAACCAGTTTGAGGGGCGGCGCCTGTGGCTCAGTGAGTAGGGCGCCGGCCCCATATGCCAAGGGTGGCAGGTTCAAACCCAGCCCCAGCCAAAGTGCAACAACAACAACAACAAAAAAAAAAAAAATAGCTCGGCGTTGTGGCGGGCGCCTGTAGTCCCAGCTACTCGGGAGGCTGAGGCAAGAGAATCACCTAAGCCCTACAGCTGGAGGTTGCTGCGAGCTGTGACACCAAGGTACTACCAAAGGGCCATAAAGTGAGACTCTGTCTCTATAAAAAAAAAAAAAAGAAAAGCTGTGACACCAAGGCACTACCAAAGGGCCATAAAGTGAGACTCTATCTCTATAAAAAAAAAAAAAAAAAAAAAAAAAAAAAGAAAAGAAAAAGAAAAAAAGAAAACCAGTTTGAGTACAGGTTTTCTGTTACTTGTCAACAAATTATCCTACTGACAATGTGCACAGTGTCTGTGACCTAGGTAACCTGACTGAGACAATAATACTATCCCTGGTGTGAACACAACATACTCCACCTACCAAGCAAAAATATACTTTATTTGGGGTTAATACTCCTATGTGCTGCCCACAACGTTGCAATTATAAAATACTAAGGAAAGACTTGTTTAGCCTCAAGAGTAGATCACCAATATCTTATTACTAACCTAGGAATAGTAGGTTCCCAATCAGCAAAGTATTTCATAAATCCCAACATTATGCTGCACGGAGCTGACTAGAGTTGTGTATTAAACCATTCCCAATGAACTTGTAGTGTATTTATTTCACTTACTGCTAAAGTACTTTGCATGTAATTATATATTTCAAAAAAATCAACCAAACACACTATATAGCAGTTCTCACAGGTTAATATTTTCAAGATTCTTCTGGGTATACATAGTTTTCGGCATCTCACCCACAAAATGTGATTCAGTTGTTCTGTGGTGGGACTGAGGAATTTGCATTTTGCATGCATTTCAATAATTCTGATGCAGACCAATCCTGAACCATATTTTAAGAAACAACACCTTAAACCAAAGTAAAAATATGTATCAAGGAAATACAGACAAATGGCAACAAATCAAATAGTACATGCAGTTTATGGAAGTCGAGTCCTAGCCCAGTCCCACCACTTCCTTTCAAATTTATTTAATTATAGTTTCTTTCTGGTTATCTCCTTATCATTTATATATTCTTATTTTACATCATTTTTATAATACAGACACTATTTTTTATTTTTGCAGTTTTTGGCCAGGACTGGGTTTGAACCCGCCACCTCCGGCATATGGGGCCAGCGCCCTACTCTGTTGAGCCACAGGCGCTGCCCTAGACACTATTATTTTTATTTTTCAATTGTTTTATACTCAGTACTTTGAAGTAATATACCTCAATCCCTGTTTCTTATTCCACCAACTTTGTCAGTAACCTGACTTTACTCTTTTAGCTGAGTCAGATATTATAGAAAATAATCTCTAGATATTTGACAAAAATGCATGTTTATTTCATCTTTTACTTCAAAATCATGCATTCTCTTGATCCATGCTGCCTCAGACAGGGTCATCTTAATCAGTAAAGTATTTTTAAAAGTAATAAAAGTGTTTGCTTTAAAAACTTCATTTTCAACAATTTCTCTCATACAACTTGTTCCCAATTTTTATATCTTTTATTGCAGATTGCTGATTTTAAAAAGAATAATGAATTCAGTTAACTAAAAATAAGTCAGACATCTTTATGAAATTAGTATCTTTTCTTATTCAAGTGACACATTAAGAAGTAGCATTAAAACAGAAGCAAACTAATTAATTAGCTATCATGTTTGCTCCCTTATAACCCACCAAATGAGGCACGTAAAGCTCACAAGTAGAAAAATCTTTCCCCTATGTGCTTTGGAGTCTGGAAACTTGACAAAATATTACACACAGACAAAGCAAATCTCAATCCAATCCCATTCATGCCAATACCTTAAAAATGGCTTAAGACTAAAATTTTTAACAAAACATTTTCTGTCATTGTCTCTATCTGTATTGAACAGATAGATAATCAGGATGACAATAAAGGCACTGCTTTGCCCAGTTTGAAGTCTGCCCATTTGTAAATGTCATATCCCTCCCACATGCAACATTAAAGCTTTCGCTTGCTTTACAAGGAAGTAAATTATTGATCATGAGGTAGTTCTAAATTTACACATTACACTGCTCTAGAGTGATCTTGCAACGCTGCAAATAGATGGACGAATCCAGGCCTCCAAAACCATTTTTAACATCCAAATGCATTCTTATTTTAAAACAGTATTGTCCAAAAGAAATATATTGCAAGTCACATTAGTAATTTTATCATAAAATGTCACATTAAAAATGTGAAGCAAAATAGATGAAATCAATTTTAATGTATATTATTTAGCCCAACTTATCCAATATATTATCATTCTACTATACGGTCACTATAAAAATTATTAATGAGGTATATATTATACTTTTTACTACACTAAGGCTGTGAAGTCCATGGTATACTTTACTCTTACAGCACATCTAAATGTGACTAAATATGACTGAATTCAGTCATATTTCAAATGCTTAATAGCCACTTTGGGGGAGGGCAGATTAAAGAAATAAGTTTCAGAAATGAAATAGTGAAATTACTCCTGCAAAGGTTTTGAGGTGAGCGTATAGGGAGTGAGTATCCAAATAAGGAAGTGACCACGTGCTTGCTCCGATAATTATACCATGTTCAGAGTAGTTTTCAGAGACGGCAGGAAGATATGAAACATGTACTGATTATGTCCTGACAGAAGACAGTGAAAGGGCCTTTGTGACTGCCTGGTAGGTGATTAGGATATACCAAGAAGAACTGTCAGGATATCTATACACAGGAGCCAGCCACAAGAAGCCGTTAAATATCAGATCTCACAACCGCAGTGATAAGGACTTTGATATGCCTCAAATCTCAAAGGCTAAAGTAGGCCAAACTCTCTAGCCTACGGCAGGCAGATTTGGCAACCTCTCTGCCCAGTGCACAGGCCAGGCAACTTCACACCACAGGAAAACACTTAATGTGATTTCAGAAAGCAACTTAAATGCCGAACACAGCTCCAAATGATGGTAGCAAAATCCATCATTTCAATAAGTAAATCAGTTAAATCTTACATCTTGCTTTATATGATAGGTACTGTCTCCTATAAGTCATATAAAATTTAAATATGGAAAATGAATGTTTGAAAAATGAATATTTGGATTGCTATACAATTGAGGACACTAAAAGGTAGGTTTTATCAAAGAAGTAGAGAACAAATTACCAGCTCATTTGAATCAGGGGATTTGACAGTTTCGTTCTCCCTTGTGAGAAAAAAGCCTGTAATATAACCAGCTCTCAATAAATATTTGTAAAATGATGAATAAGCGGTGGCAGTGATATTAACAAGAATCCTTCAAGGGTCAAGTCAAAACTCCAAGCAGAATTCCAAGAAATGAACTGACTGAGCTGAACAGTTCAAATATCATCTCTCATTTCTGCACAAAATAAATGGTGAAAAATTACTTCTTAATCAGGAACAGCATTTCCCAGGGATGACCACATCATCCTGTTAATTTGCTTTTATAACACTTTCTGTCCTCTGTAAGTACCTGATTTATTTATACATATATTTGTCTGTTTGCCAGATCTCACTTAGGTGATAAAAAGTAAGCACTGGTATTGGTGACGAGGCCTAGTACAGAGCAGTCCTCAGGGAATGTTCAGATGAATGAAAGACAAATTGTTCCTGTTTCCTCTCTAGGCAACTCATGTGTGCACCTTGTTTCTGCACTGGATACTACTTGGGACCTCAGTTAATTGCATAGGAGGATAAAAGGTGGCTCTCACTATACTAATTAAAGAAACAACACCTACAACTTCTGTTGAACAGAGTAGAAAGAGAAACTGGATGGAAGAAAAAGCAGTGGTGCAGCCAAGGGGTTTTGGATTTTCCACATTTTCTGATGGTGCTAAGAGTGAGATGTCAAAAGGAAGAACTTCATCTAGTAAGTTCTTAGTTTTGAATAAATCAGGGCTTGTTTGACGTAGAATGAATTTCCACTTTTAGAAAATAAAAGTGTTTTAGAAAATCATATGACAAAACGAGAAGCCTTGAAAATTGCCATTTCAGATAACTACTTTTCACTTCTCTGGGCAGGTATAACTTTAAAGGTGGTATTGTTCTAGAGGCCACCAGTAAAACAGAAATATTCAATCTAAAGATCGCTATTTTTGGGGGGGGGAGACTCACATGACATCACAGCTCACAGCAACCTCAAACTCTTGGGCTCAAGCCATCCTCTTGCCTCAAGCCTCCGGAATAGCTGAGACTACAGGCTCCTGCCACAATGCCCGGCAATTTTTAGAGACAGTGTCTCGCTCTTGCTCAGGCTGGTCTCAAACTCATGAGCTCAGGCAATCCACCCGCCTCTGTCTCCCAGAGTGCTAGAATTACAGGCATGAACCACCATGCCCTGTCTAAAGATTACATTATTTTCAAGCTTTATCAACAACCACAGATCAAGTTATTTATTATCACATGATAAATAAGGATAATTATGGCAATCCCATACTAACAAAGTACGGTTAATACCTTTTAAAAAAACTTAATTTAGGCTCGGTGCCCGTAGCTCAGTGGGTAGGGCACCAGCCACATCCACCAAGGCTGGTGGGTTAGAAACTGGCCCGGGCCAGCTAAACAACAATGACAACCGCAACAAGAAAATAGCCAGGCGCTGTGGCGGGCGCCTGTAGTTCCAGCTACCTGGGAGACTAAGGCAAGAGAATAGCTTAAGCCCAAGAGTCTGAGGTTGCTGTGAGCTGTGAAACCATAGTACTCTACCAAGGGTGACATAGTCAGACTCTGTCTCAAAAAAAAAAAAAAAAAAAGGACAACTTAATTTACTCTCCTTTCTTAGGGAAATTAAATAAGATTTAATAGATGTTAAATGTTATCTTTTGAAGTTAAGAGAAGACATTCCTTCTATTTCTGAAAGAACCAAAGTTACATAAATTGTACAAATAAAGAAGAATACATTTTCATAAGGTTCTGAATAATATATTCTGCAAACTGGTCATATAATGCAGAAAAACTGCATACCATTTTATTTAAAAGGTCAGTTGTCGAAATAAGAAATATGTATTAGCTTATGTTTCTCAGCTAAAACAATCACAAATTCTGCAGTTATGCCCACTATTTTCATGAGTCAGAGCTTTAAGAACAAGGTCAAATTCTTAAGGATTTTTAAATAAAATTATTTAAATAAAATTGTTAATTATATAAAATATTCTTAGGTTCAAATAAAAAAGGAATAAGTTATAAATGCTTGTGCATAGCCATGTTACTGGACAACAAAAAACATCATCATGTACCCACACTATCTGAAACCCCCCTGAGCACAGCAAGATTCTTCAAGGATGTGGCTCCATCTATGCAGAGGAGCTGTTTATCCCAAAGTTATGAATTGA
The DNA here is from genome assembly GCA_963574355.1 of Loris lydekkerianus. Lineage (NCBI taxonomy): Eukaryota > Metazoa > Chordata > Mammalia > Primates > Lorisidae > Loris > Loris lydekkerianus. The sequence goes on from CAUYPK010081204.1 coordinate 11,311, forward strand.
CACTTAATCTTTAAATGATCTTTCCAAGTTCAGTTTGTCTCTTGAAAGCAAATTTTTTATTTTTGTAGTTTGGCTGGGCCCAGGCTTGAACCCGCCACCCTTGGCATATGGGGCTGGTGCCCTATTCCTTGAGCCACAGGCACCGCCATCAGTTTGTCTCTTTAACAACCTCATGACTTTTCCATATTTTAAAAGAGCCAATCTTACTAGGCAAAGTCACTTCTAAATGTTCTATTCAACCATAAATGTACTTACATAATTAGAATTCCATATATATTGCATGCCACTTTACAAAGGGAAGCAAATTAATATTTATAAAGAGGATTCAGGTAAAAAGCATATTCTTTTTGTTAGAAAAATTAAGGGCTTTACCCCCAGGTAGCTAAATTCATTACGCTTTGAGCTCTGTTTTAATGATAACTTTACCCATAACCCACACACTAATCAACACCAAATCCTGGTAATTCTACACTAAATGTCTCCTCAATTTATCCATTTATACCATCCTTACAGCCATTATTACAAAAGCCTTCTATTAATAAAGATACCATAACTATATAAAAAACACTTTCTCATCTTATCATTCTTCTGAAAGAAAATGTGTGGAGAGGGAATCAAGAACCTAGGCTGTCAAATCCTTAATCCATGTTCATTAACTGAGTAACATGGATTCATGTCTGGAAATATTTAAAGTTAGAAGAGGGTATTCAAACAATGTGAGACTTGAATATAAATTTCAATATAAGAAATTATCCGGCTCGGTGCCTGTGGCTCAAGCAGCTAAAGCGCCAGCCACATACACCTGAGCTGGCAGGTTCGAATCCAGCCCAGGCCCGCCAAACAAGGATGGCTGCAACCAAAAAATAGCCGGGTGTTGTGGCGGGTGCCTGTAGTCCCAGTTACTTGGGAGTCAGAGGCAGGAGAACCGCTTGAGCCCAGGAGTTGGAGGTTGCTGTGAGCTGTAATCCCATGGCACTCTACCCAAGGTGACAGCTTGAGGTTCTGTCTCAAAAAAAAAAAAAAAAAAAGAAGAAGAAAAATTCTCCACGGAATTATCTGGGGAATTTCCCCTGTCTCACAGATACATAAATTCAGAAACTCCAGTAGCATCAAAAAGTGTTTTAATGAGTACTCAGATGGCTCTGGAGTGATGGCTCTGAGGATTATCCAACGGCTACTTCAGGTATGAGAGTAAAGATTATCAAGTGTAATGATCATGCTGAGGGAAGACTCTTTGTTAGATTAATAACCCAAAAAAAAAAAAAAAAAAAAAAAAAAAAAGACATGGAAATTTATAAAAGTAGCTGAATTGGCATTTCTATGTTAATTTAATATCTGCAGTCACCAAAAAACCCCATAATTTTGAGAAAAGATGCCCCAACACAAATATTCAGTTACTAAGTAGAAATAAGTCAAGAGACTGTAAAGTTAGAGAAAACCAAATATAGTCCAATTTTTACTAATTGAAATACTTGCCTTAAGGCATGGATCAGTAAATTTAGATCACAGCATGTCTTATTTACTTGTAGTTCACCAAATTAAGTCTCCAGTTTCACTGCATTAAAGAAAAGCCAAACAAAAATTTATATTTGGAAACCACAGGCTACTCAAGGAAAAGTTTACCTGCAAACTTATTATCTTGACTCCCAACTGTGAATGAAGTCATCTAAAAAATAATCAATAGTTAAATGAAACCTGGTTTTCTTCTCCCAATTTATTCCTCTCGAAGAACTTTAAAGAGGAAAAACCACCTAAAGATGTGTTATATTTTCAATATAGTAAGGACAGATAAAAAATACTAGTTTTTTTCAACCAGTGCAATTCCTTTTTCCAGAAGTTAATTCTGGCACATCTGGCCGTTGATGTAGTAGAAAAGACAAATGACAATTTAAGACTTAAGTCTCAGCCCAGCATGGAAGCTCACTACTGTAATCCCAGCACTCTGGAAGGCCAGGGCGGTGGACTGCCTGAGCTCACAGGTTGGAGACCAGCCTAAGCCAGAGAGACCTGTCTCTAAAAATATCCTGGTGTTGCGGCAGGCACCTGTAGTCCCACCTACTTGGGAGGCTGAGGCAAGAGAATCACTTGAGCCCAAGAGTTTGAGGTTGCTGTGAGCTATAACACTAGAGCACTCTACTAATGGTTACAAAGTGAGACTCTGTCTCAAAAAAAAAAAAAAAAAAAGTCCCACTTTTTTCTTGTCCTTGAATCAATGATCCCATTTAAAAGTCTCCTTTTTCTCACCAGAATACCTACAATTGGACTTAAAATAGTCTGTACATGTGGACTGGCTGATTTTACCAATTTTCAATGAAGACAGATTCCATGAATCATGCTGTCTGTCCGTTCACATTAATGGAACTTTTACTTATCCAATGATGTTATCCTGTCAAGAATGAATCAGAGATGGCTGGGTGCCCATAGCTCAATGGTTAGGGTGCCAACCACATGCTCCAGGGCTGGTGGTTTCAAACCCAGTACTCAGGCCTGCTAAACCTAAAAAAAATAGCCAGGTGTTGTGGCAGGAGCCAGTAGTCCCAGCTACTAGGGACACTGAGACAAGAGAATCACTTGAGCCCAAGAGTTGGAGGTTGCTGTGAGCTATGGCACTACAGCACTCTACTGAGGGTGACAAAGTAAGACTGTCTCAAAAAAAAAAAAAGAAAGAATCAGAGAAAGACCAATGCGACCTTAGCTGCAGCCAAAGACCTCTTAACATCCCAGCAACTCGGTACTATCCAAAAATATGGTCTAGAGTCCAGAAGCACCCAGGAGTTTATTAAAAATTAAGCCCATCGCGTCTTAGTCCATCCAAATCCATGAAATCTGAAACTGCACTTTAACAAAGGCCCAAGTGATTCATACAACATTTAAATCTAAATTTTAATGCATAGCACACGTGTTTTCATCACACTAACAATATAAATGAGTCAGATGCGGTGGCTCAAGCTTCTCATCCTAACACTTTGGGAAGGCTTGTGTGAGGCCAGGGGTTTAAGCAGCCTGAGCAACACAGTGATGTAATAGGAGAAATAGCCTTAACCCCACGCTCTTAACTGTAAAAGTTACTTAATGATATAACTAGTTATCAGACAGTCAAGTCAGCCGGTCCTCCCCTGGTTCCACAGTGAAGGCCATCACAACCCTGGGCTGAAGATAAAACACCAGATGTTCAGTTTGGGAAAGTAACAAACACTGAGTCCTTCAGCTAGAGATCAGAAGACTGGATGATGTACGGCTAAAGATAGTATCTTCTGGGGAGAGTGTAAGAACTCTGTGAAGTTCTCTTAAAGTAAGGCAGTCTTTGAAAATGATCTCCCTGTCTTCCTGGGATTCTGAATCCTGGTTAATAAAAGACAACTTTAACCCACACAAGTGACTGGTTCATCCCCTTGGTTCCAGCACTCCAGTTACAGAAAATACAAAAAAAAAAAAAAAAAAAAATTTTTAGGGGGCACCGCCTGTGGCCCAGTGGGTAGGGCGCTGGTCCCATATACGGAGGGTGGCAGGTTCAAACCCAAAAAAATAGCCAAGCGTTGTGGCGGGCACCTGTAGTCCCAGCTTCTCGGGAGGCTGAGTCAAGAGAATCGCCTAAGCCCAGGACTTGGAGGTTGCTGTGAGCTGTGTGATGCCACAGCACTCTATCAAGGCCAACAAAGTAAGACTCTATCTCTACAAAAAAAAAAAAAAAAGAAAAATTAGAGCACAGCAGTGTACACCTGTAGTCCCAGCTACCTGGGAGGTGGAGGCAGGAAGATCACTTGACCCCAAGAGTTTGAGGCTGCAGTGAGCTACGATGACACTACTTACTATACTATAGCCCAGGCAACAGAGTGACAACCTGTCTCAATTAAAATACATGTACTGGTTCAGCCCCCATCACCAAGTAGTTAGGGCACCAGCCACATACACCAGGGCTGACAGGTTCGAGCCCAACCCAGGCCTGCTAAAACAACAATGACAGCAACAACAACAAATAGCAGGCATTGTGGTGGATGCCTGTTATGCAGCTACTTGGGAGGCTGAGGCAAGAGAATCACTTAAGCCCAAAAGTTTGAGGTTGCTGTGAGCTGTGACCCATGGCACTCTACTGAGGGCGACATAATGAGACTCTGTCTTAAAAAAATAAATAAAATAAAATACAAGTATAGATAGATGTAGATATAAGTATACATGGATATAAATAATTTGGGTGACCCACAAAGACCTCATTAGACCCACATGTGGTGAGGAGTCCCAAGCAGTTGATGGTATCTTAATAAAGATGGCTAAGTAAACAAGTTTCCTCTGATCTCACTACCTCTCATCATGCCAACTAGAAAATTGAGGCAGCTATGAAAATGAAATTATACTGAAAATTCAGGTATAAGTAAGTTGCAAATGGCAAAAGTCTTAAGTAACTGTTGGTACTATAATTATTCCTGAAGATGTCAATACTGTCAAGATCCATGGTTTCTATAATAGACTAAGTAAGGGAGAAATCCAAAGAATCAAAAATCCAGTGGTCCTGTCCATGCTGCAATGCGAATGGAGGCCCTTCTCAATCTCTCATTCAATTGTTCAGTCATTTAAGACACACTTATTGAACAGTGCCGTGGCATGTTATGGGTAAAGGACCAGTTGGTGGACAGTCAGATAGACAGGACCCTGCTCAAATGGAACTGACATCATCAAAGCTCTAAAACAGGTTTCACCCTCTTCCAACAGGACACCCAAGATCTGATGACCCAAGTGCATCCTCATTTCTCAACAAAAGAGTTACGGAAAAATAGCTTTTCGCTACAGCTCAGAGAAGGCAAAGTTGGAATTTATTTCACAAGAAATTTTTTTTTCCTGTAAAACTAAGTAAAATCCTGCTCTCAATTTTCCCTGAGGGAGGGGGAATAGATCTTGAATATATTTACTTGGTACATTTTTAACTTACTAATTAGAAGCTGCAGATCATCTTGGCTGGCGTACATCTTATAAAACACCTAGTCTTCCAATTCTTTTCTTTCTTTGAACCCATTCAGGAAACTCTGACCCCTGGCTTCCTATTGAGCTGTTTTGTTTCCCTTTCAATTCCTCCAATGGGTTTTCATTCCATTCTGAGAAGGGATACAGTGAACATCTCATCAGGATAAAAAGACTTACTCTTCTTTGATTGGGTAATGGTCCTGGCCTTTTTCCTGCTCTCCATTATGCTGTGGAGGTTTAAAAAAAAGGGGGGGGGGTATTATCCCATTCCACGGAGATTCTGCGGCAAATAAAACCCTCAGGTATAATTTCTAGCTTCATATGAGGCACAGGGTCCTTTTATCACAGTAGTAAGTTAAAAGATGCTTAGGAATAAGAATGGGATATGAAGAACCTGCTGGGAGAGGATTCATTCCAGGGTATTTCGATTATAATATTCATAGATGTGCTAGGATTCTCAGGAAGCCTTGAGAATAATAAGGGAAGCTTTAGATTAACATGAATGTTTCAAATGCTGGAGGGGGTCGATGAGTAAGTCAATCAGAAAATATTGTACACATTTTGTTCTCTGACACTTTCTTATCCAAACCTCCAATTTAATCATGAAGCATTAATTCATACAATTATTTACTCATCATGCATTTAATTGAGAAATATTCCTTAAGCCCCTATTCACATGCATGACATGAAAAGTCATGAAGTTCAGTCCCATGAAAGAAATTAAACTTTCAGGCCAGGCACAGTGGCTCACCTATATATAATCCCAGCATTTGGATTTCCTGAGCTCACAGGTTTGAGACCAACTTGAGCCAGAGCGAGACCTCGTCTCTAAAAATAGCCAGGCATTGTGGTGGGTGCCTGTAGTCCCAGCTGTAAAGGAGGCTGAGGCAAGAGAATAGCTAGAGCCCAAGAGTTTGAGGTTTCTATGAGCTGTGATGCCAGGACACTCCACTGAGAGTGACAAAGTGAGACTCTGCCTCAACAAAAAAAAAAAAAAAAGAAGAAGAAGAAGAAGAAAAGAAATCAAACATTTATCCAATAGTCATATCTAAAGGTGTAAAACTGCAGTTGCAATGGTATGAGAAAACTCCAGTAGGGGACTTAACCTAGTAGCAGGAGAGAAAGAGAAAGACAAGCGGCTTTCCCACCTGACACTTAACTGATCTGAAAGATGTAAAAGAGATATAAAGGAAGTAGTAATATTGGTAAAACAAAGTGGTTATTTTCATTATTAATGAAATTGATTAGAGTAAATAACACTTCATAAGCCATACGCTAAAATATATTATTGACAACAAATGAGAACATTACTTACTTAACAGGAAGAGCTTCAACTATTCCCTGGCTGTTACCATCAACAGAGTTATCAAGAAAATAATAAAGATAGCTAAGTGCGCTGGCTCATAACTGTAATTCCAGCACTTCCGGAGGCTGAGGCAGGAAGTACAATTGAAGCTAGGAGTTTCAAGACCAGCCAGGGCAATACAGTGAGACCCTATCTCTACGAAAGAATTTAAAAATTTCACCAGGCAGGTGTCTGCATGTAGGCCCAGCTATTTGGGAGGGTGAGGCAGAAGGATCATCACTTAAACCCAAGAATTCAAGTGAGCTCTTGGTGAACTAGAATTACACCACACTAAAGCCCACAGAACAAAGCAAAAAGATACCGTCTCAAAAAAATAATAATTTGGGTTTTTTCTGATATTAATAAGCCTTTTAATTTATTAACATCTTGATTAATGTACTAATTTTTTTTTTTTTTTTGAGACAGAGTCCCAAAGCTGTTGCCCTGGCATCACAGCTCACAGCAACCTCAAACCCCTGGGCTTAAACGAGTCTCTTGCCTCAGCCTCCTAAGTAGCAGTACTGTAGGTACCCACCCAGCTATTTTTTGGTGGTTGTTGTCATTGTTGTTTGGCAGGTCTGGACTGGATTCAAATCCGCCACCTCCAGTGTATGTGGCTGATACCCTAGCTGCTTGAACTATACATGCCAAGCCCTCTTTTTTAAGGTGAGTTCTTGCTGTTAACACTCAGGCTGGTCACAAACTCCTGACTTCTAATGATTCTCCCACCTCAGTTTCGCCAGTTTTGAGGATCCAACCATGAGTCATGGCACCTGGTAGTACTGAAGACTAAGATTTGAGATATAAAAGAGAGATTGGATTTCCAAATTAAGATTCTGGCATTCTATTTAATAACTTTCCAAATAATCTAGATTTTTTGTACTCAAAAGGATATGGATTAGCAGGGTATGGTGATATGTGCCTGTAGTCCCAACTACTCAAGAGGCTGAGGTAGGAAGAACCCTTGGGCCCAAGAGTTTAAATCCAACCTGGGCAACATAGAGAGACCCTGTCTCTATTTTTAAAAAAAGAGAAAGAAGGAGAGGTAAGAAAAGTAGGATATGAATGTATTTTCAGAGTCACCCTTCTTAATGTCCTAGCTGAGGAACAGTTGTGACAAGTCTGGGTATTACTATCATGAAAGAGAATAACAATCTCTGAGGTAAAAGCAGTAAGTCCAAGGGCATAGAAACAAGAAAGGTCAAGCGTTGAGGTGATGATCAGCTAAGTTTGCAAAAGAATAACAAATTCCAAAAGCTACAGTTAAATAAGAAAGGGGATATAGAATAGGAAGCAAGGAGATAAAGGAGGACAACTGGAAAAATAAGAGAAACCAGAGAAGTGACGAAAGAGGAAAAAACACCAGAACTTGGAATGCGTGATGGTAGTGAAGTCAGTGTGAAGACACCAAGAAGGAGGTCAGTCAGAACAGTGAGGGCAAAGGACGTGAAGTCAGTGTGAAGACACCAAGAAGGGGGTCAGTCAGAACAGTGAGGGCAAAGGACATGAAGTCAGTGTGAAGACACCAAGAAGGGGGTCAGTCAGAACAGTGAGGGCAAAGGACGTGAAGTCAGTGTGAAGACAACAAGAAGGGGGTCCGTCAGAACAGTGAGAGCAAAGGATGTGAAGTCAGTATGAGGACACCAGGGAGAAGGGGGTCAGTCAGAACAGTGAAGGCAAAGGACATGAAGTCAGTGTGAGGATACAAAGGAGAAGGGAGTCAGTCAGAACAGTGAGGGCAAAGGACATGAAGTCAGTGTGAAGACACCAAGAAGAAGGGGGTCAGTTAGAGCAGTGAGGGCAAAGGACGTGAAGTCAGTGTGAGGACACCAAGAAGGGGGTCAGTCAGAACAATGAGGGTAAAGGACATGAAGTCAGTGTGAAGACACCAAAAAGGGGGTCAGTCAGAACAGTGAGGGCAAAGGACGTGAAGTCAATGTAAAGACACCAAGAAGGGGGTCAGTCAGAACAGTGAGGGCAAAGGACATGAAGTCAGTGTGAAGACACCAAGAAGGGGGTCAGTCAGAACAGTGAGGGCAAAGGACGTGAAGTCAGTGTGAA
>CAUYPK010081205.1:0-11186 GCA_963574355.1 Loris lydekkerianus
AAAGCTTTGTCTTCAATGTCAGAAATCCTTTCTTCTGCTTGCTCCATTCTGTTACTGAGGGATTCTACTATGTTTCTCAGATCTTTGAGGGATGCAACTTCTTGTCTCAATGTGTCAAAATCTTTGGTCATTTGCTCTTTGAATTCATTGAATTCTTGAGGTATCTTTTGGGTTACTGCTTGGAATTCTAATTCAATCTTATTTGCTATCCAGATTCTGAATTCAATTTCTGACATCTCAGCTAGTTGTTTGTGCATGGGATCTTGTGCTGTGTCTGCCCCATTGTTCCTTGGGGGAGTTGACCTACTCTGATTATTCATATTGCCAGAGTTTTTTTCGTTCATTTTGCCTCATGATTGTTTTTCACCATTGCCACTGGTGGTCCTCAGAGTTGGAAAGGTGTCTCTCCAAGGTTAGACCCCAGCATGATCACCCTATTGTTGCTGGATCTTTGTAGGGAGTGACCCTGTGTAGCTCCTCTGGGGCTGTCCCAGCCAGGAAGTTCTGGTTGTGGGAGCAGCTCCAGAGTGTGACACACCTGGATCCAGCAACCAAGCACGGGGAGGTGCACCTGGTTCTGGGAGTGACTGGCACCCAAGTGACTTGGGCACAGAGAGTCCAAGGCTCCAGCAGTCTCTGGCTAGGAGAAGAGCTCCACATAGAGGGAGGGAGGGCTTTATAGGGTACACAGCTACCAGAGTCCCTGGCCAGATGAGTGGGCTAGTGTGGAGGCAGGGAGGGTATGGGAGAGAGGATGCAGGGTTGCACTTCTGGAGTTCTGGTCAGGTCGTGTGGAGGCCCGGCGAGCATGGGTCATGGGTCGCGGTGCCACTTGTACTGAGGTCCTGGCCAGTGCGGGTCTCGGATCATGGCGTTGCTTGTATGTAGATCCAGGCAGGCCGCAGGCCACGGGTCACAGCTCCGCTCATAGTGAGGTCCAGGCGGGCTGTGGGTCGCCTTCATGGGTTGCAGCACTGCTTGTACAGAGGTCCGGGTGGTCTGCAGTATGCAGGTTGCAGGTTACGGCACTGCTCGTAGAAAGGTCCAGGCGGGCCATGGGTTGCAGGTCACGATGCTGCTCATATGGAGGTCCAGGCGAGTCTGCTCTAACTTTAGTTATTTCTTTTCTTCTGTTGGGTTTGAGGTTGGAATGTTCTTCCATTTCTAGTTGCTTAAGATGTCCCATTAAGTTATTGACTTCCTCTCTTTCCGTTCTCTTGAGGAAGGTTTGCAATGCTATAAGTTTCCCTCTTAGGACTGCCTTTGCAGTATCCCACAGGTTCTGATAATTCATGTCTTCATTATTATTTTTGCAATAACTAAAAATTTGGCAATTTCCTTCTTAATCTCATCTATGACCCAGCTATCATTCAGCATATGATTATTTAGTTTCCAAGTGTTTGTATGAGTATGCAGATATCTGTTATTGGTAAGTTCAACATTTATTGCGTGATGATCCAAGAAAATACAAGCAATAATTTCTATACTTTTAAATTTTCTGAGCTTAGACTTGAGACCTATGATGTGATCAATTTTGGAGGCTGTTTCATGGGCTGATGAGAAGAATGTGTATTCAGTTTTGTTAGGATGAAATGTTCTATAGATGTGTGTTAAATTCATTGTTGTATGGTGATGTTTAAGTCCAAAATTTCTTTCCTTAGTTTCTTACTGGAGGATCTATCCAACAGTGCCAAAGGGGTATTAAAATCTCCAACTATAGGAGAGGGTGCAGGGATCTGGATGGCTAGCAGGCAGGGTAGATCCAAGCCAGCCGAGGAGAGTCTGAGGTGACAGAGCTGCTGTGGCTGGCTTGTGAGCATCTCAGCCCTGACCAACTGTTTGTGGGGGCTTTGAGGGAAGGGGTCTCGGGCACCATGCTGGCAACAGAATGCCACCTAGTCCTAGTCTGCCCTCAGCTGCTGTCCTCCAGCTGGTAGCTGTAGCTCTAGGCCATCACCATTCCCTGGCCCAGGCTCAAGAACTGAGAGCCTCGCCTCGGGATGAAGGTCTGTCCACTGCCTGCACTGGGCAGCCTGGGCCAAGACCGTGTTTGACATTAAAAAAAAAAAAAAAAAAACTCCAACTATTATGGTGCTGAAAGATATTCAATTGCTCATGTCTATTAGGGTGTCCCTTATAAATTGAGGAGCATTCTGGTTGGGTGCATAAATGTTAATAATTGACATATCATGTTGAGTGTTTCCCTTAACAAATATGAAGTGACCATACTTTTCTTTTCTTACTTTTGTTGGTTTAAAACCTAGTGTATCTGCAAATAAAATTGCCACCCCTGCTTTTTTCTGATTTCCATTTGCCTGGATTACAGATGCCCTTGCCTTCACCTGGAGTCTATATTTATCCTTTAAGGTAAGATGAGATTCTTCTATGCAGCAGATATCTGGCCTAAATTTTTATATTCAGTCAGCTAACCTGTGCCTCTTAAGTGGACAGTTTAAGTCATTCACATTAATTTAGAGTTTTGATAAGCCTGGTAGTATTTTGGGTGTTAAGTTTTTCAAAAGTCCAGTGGACATCTTGAATCTTTTCACCATTGTGGAAATTGGGCTTTGGTCAAGAATTTCAGAGTGAATTTACTTTAGAGGTAGAGCATTGTGCTGGTCATTATGGAGGATGGGTTTAAGGACATCCTGAAGACCTGGTTTGGTTATGGCAAATTTCTTCAACGTGTGAATGTCATTAAAGTATTTAACTTCTCCATCATAAATAAAGTTCAATTTAGCTGGAAACAGGATCCTAGGCTGAAAGTTGTTTTGTTTTAGGAGATTGAAGGTCGATGATCATTCTCTTCTGGCTTGAAAAGTTTCAGCAAGAAGATCTACAGTCATTCTAATATTCTTCCCCTTGTAAGTTATGATTTTCTTATGTCTGGTTGCTTGCAGGATTTTCTCCTTCATATTAACTTTGGCAAAGTTAACCGCAACATCTAGTCCCACCACACCAAGCAGGTCCCCAGAGTTTCAGGCAGTAGTTCTGAATGTGACCTTTGTAAAGCTCTAAGGGAAAAGCCACAATCACCAGTCCTAGTTCTTTGGTAAAGGGCTGGTTAATTACAACTCCTCAATTCAATTTCACCTTACCAGCTTCTCTAGCCAAATGGTAAAAAATAATCATGGGGTGGAATTAGCGGAGAAACTCTGGCAACAGATCAGACTAGATCAACTTCCCCAAGAAATGACAAAGGAGACACAACAAACGTTCCCATTCATAAACAAATGGCCAAGATGTCAGAAATTGAATTCAAAATTTGAATTACATCCTCTTGTGACAATTCATCCAAGCCTGTGGCTTCTGTGTAGATGATCCTCAAATCAAGGCCTAAAAAGTCATAGAATTTTAGTAGCCTGAAGGGTCATTTAGTCAACTTTCTCATTTTATTGATAATGATGGAATTGAGTCCCCAAGAGGCCAAATCATAACCCTAACCAGATAGTTAGCAAGAGATGAAGTCAGAAAGTAACACAGACATCCAAAAAATATTATAGAAATATAAGGTTGGGCACTTGATAGTTCAATATCATGATAGGCCTAAAGATTCCAAGAACTTCAAAAGACACATCACAAATATATTCCTATAAAATGATGGTAATGATTAAAACCTTTATTTGTCTCTCAATTTTAAAAAAGGATATGGGCTCTGGTTTTCTTATTTGAGCAATATCTATTGCCTATATCATCATGGAAAATTATTATCCTGAATACCTACCCAAAACAACCATGAAAAAACATTTACTGAGATTTATATAACAAAAAGATCATTTTGAATGAAATACAAATAATTATTCTACATTTTATTAGCCCTTAAAAGTCAATTATCCTTTCACAACAGAAGTGAAAGCAGTGACATTGTCAGGCTGTTAGCAAAAATTTACACATTTCTAACTCATAGGACCCTCAGAGAGCTTTCTCCAGTTGCTAGAGGCCAGCAGATCAATTGTGAGAACAATTGATTTCTAAATTTTGAAATATCCAACAATGGAAGAATGTGGGATTATCATTATATTGTCCTCCCCCCAACAAAGGATCCTGAATCGCTGGGCTTTTTTTATCTGCTTGAACAAAATAACTGAATTACTACAACAATGTCCTTGCTGAGCTCCCTGACTCACCACTCTTGTCCTTCTAATCCAGCCTACATTCTCCTATATAGTATCAGACATTTCTGCCTGAAATGTTAATCATGCCAGCCACTGCACAAAATCCTCAGTAATTTAGAGTCCAAGAAAGCCAAAGCTAGAAGGTACCATCTATGGCAGGATCCTACCCCTGCATTCATGGCTACTTGAGGACTCGTGGTCACAAAAAGACAAAGGCAATTCAATTATCCTACTTCAGCCAAAAAGCCGAACAGGTGACAAGGAAGTTCTCCTTGTACTCCAGTTTGCCTGGCACATTCCAGGATTTGCCTATTGCCACAGCTAATCACATACCCTCTTAACTCTCAGAAGTGTCTTGGTTTGGACAAAACATGTGTGATAACCCTAGTTATGGGCATTATGATGCTACATGTTTGCCACCAACAGAAGCATTTTTCACCAAGTCATAGATACTGCAAGGAACCTACTCAATACAGCTTCTCACAACCTTCTAACTTCACCCTCCCCCAGCTCTGTGCCATAGCAGAAGAGTGAGGAGGAAAGGGGGTAGTACCCAGCAAGTCAGCAGGCTGAAACTAACTCAGCCCCACATCCTGATGTTAATTCCAATCTTTTCCTTACATGCTCTTGGCATCTTGTGATTCTCCATCCAAAATACAGCATTCAGACCTCACTACACAGCTTGATGCTTGACTGTATGCTGTCTGTCCAGCATCACTAGTCAGCAACTAAGTGCCCAGAATATACAAGTCCCATGTATCAGACAGGGGAGAGGTACCTGCCTCATGATGCATAGGGAAAGGAGGTTGTCTCCAGGATATCCTGGTTAATAGATTTTTAAAAAATTTATACACACACACACATGCCAGAAGATGTAAACCTGCTTAATCCTGGAATATTCATAATTCTAAATCCTTGATGTTTACATAGAAGACCTAGAATATTGCCCCTATCTATTCCTACTGAAGTTGCACTAGCCAAAAAGAAGTTTAAAATAGAGTCAAGTTTCATATGTTTTGAAAGTATTTTGAAAATAAGCCTTATAATCCTATTGTCAAGTGGCTATTCATATTTTGTGTATTCCCTTTCAATCTTTGCCTTGTGTAAAATATTTTCACAGTGTCCATCAGAGTGTGTGTGTGTGTGTGTGTGTGTGTGTGTGTATATACTATGTATATATATATATATACTATATCATATATGTATATATACTATATCATATATATATATATATATATATATAATTTTGTATCAAGCTTTGACGAAGACCTCTTTTCTAAGTTGTTGCAGTTGCCAATTATAAAAATATAGCAATAATTTTTTCCATTGATAGATTACATTTTAATAATTTTCCTGGTTGTAATAGTTAATTTCAGTCTTTTAGTCCCTTTTTCTACTAGTACAAGGCATTTTGCTAAGCACTGGGAATGGTAAAATTTTAAAAATAAAATCGCTTTTACTAGGTAAAAAATATTGGATTCTTTTTGAAGACCAATTTTATCACTTAAGATATACTTCAACAGCCCTGGTACTACCTCCACATATAGGTCACAAACTTGAAGAAATTTTGTAAAAAGAGGATCATAAAAAAGGAGAGAAGATAAGAAAAGGAAGGAGGAAAGGGGAGAAAAAGGGAAGATGAAAGAGAGAAGACAGAGTAGAGACAAAGGGGGGAGGGAGACATAATTACAAGGATAAATTGAGGGTCTTATTTCTGTTCTGACATTTGCTTCATGTAAATGATAGAAATACCATACCAATTCATTTGAATACATGTCAAGTCTCTCCATGAATTATAATAAATGTCAGCATCATTCTAATATTTAAAAACAAAAGCTATCTATAATTCAGACATGATCCTTTCCCCATTGTCTTACTCCATCATGTAAAATATCCATTGTCTGGCCTTTAAGTCTTTATACTCCCAGCCTACACAGCCAAACCTATTATTCTCCCTTTCTCCACACAAAACCTCATCTCTAGTCAGAACTACTTATGGGGAAACAAACACAGAGAGGTTGCATTTTCAGTAAAGGAGGAGTAGCTTTTCTTAGCATAAGCCTCCCAGAGCTAAGAAATTATAATCTCTGGGCAAAATTTAAAAGTAAAAAACAACCTGAAGGCATGAGAGAGTAACTAAAAATATACATGAATTAGAGAGTAGAAGACCCTTGAAAATAGGGAAATGAACTGGATGAGATCATCATTCTTATACCTTTTTCGTAAGACAATTCCCCAGTCTAAGGGGTGCTGGACAACTTAGATTCAAGCAGAGCTGCATCCTTAATGGCTACAGTGTCTGAGAACAGACTGCAGGCCCATCAGAATGGCTGGGAATTAAGAAAAGAAAGTCAGAAAAGGAAGGAGCCACAGGAATGAGCCCCCAAATCTGAATATAAACTCTCCTAAAATCTTTGATTGAACTTTGTGTGACATTTGCACAAGAAAGATTGCAAGGAACCCAGCAGAAAGCAACAGCTGAAAGGCTAAAAGTGTAGAGCAGAGCTATGTGGTGCTTGCCCTTGCATGGTAGGTAGAGTCTGAAGTGTGAATGTTTCTGAGTTAGAGGGCTTTGGCAAGCATCTTGAATTTCCCATTGAACCCCAGAAGGGCACATTTGGGGACTAAAGTGTATATGTCTGAATTCAGGAATTCACCCAAGTAATATCAAGGGCAAAATCAACAAAACCACTTTAATAAAACCAAACTTCTTTAAGTGTACAGGGATTTGCCAGTAACTTAATTATATGGAAAAATCAAAAACGAATACTTTTCAATGGAAGAAAAAAGTCATCCAGAGATTTCACAATAAGAGATCATCTGTAATGTCCAGTATACAGTAATTAAACAGATGTGCAAAGAGATGAGAAATTGTGATCTATCATCAAGAGAAAAGATAGTCAATAGAAATTGATTCTGAAATGACCTGAAGGTTAGAATAATCAAATAAGGACTTTAATGCAGTTATTTGAATACTATAAAGGACTTAAGGAAAAACTTGTCAGAATAACAATACAAATGAGAAATATCAGCAGAGGAATAGAAAACAAGAATGAACCAAAGGGAAACACTAGGACTAAAAAAGGAAATATCTAAAATTTTAAATTTCACTGAAAGGGCTTAACAACAGATTGGAGACTACAGAAGAAAAAGTCAGTAAACTTAATATAATAATCAATAAAAGTAATTCAATATGACAAACAGAAATATTGACTCAGAAAAATAAACAAAGCTTCAGTGGCCTGAGGGGCAGTCATAAGCTATCTAGCACATATGATTAGAGTCCCAGAAGCCCAGGAGAGAGACAATGAGAAAAAAAAAATTCAAAGAAATAACCACTAAAAGAATTCACAAATATTTTGAAACATGTTAACTTAACATTCCAAAAAATCATGTGATCTCAAGTAGGGTTTTTAAAAATCAAACCTAGAAACATCATAGCTAAACTGTTTAAAACTAAGAGTAAAAAAAGAGAAAATATTATCAGCACTCATGTGTGGAGAAGGAGACATTAAATACAAGAAAATGACAATACAAATTAAAACTGAGTTCTCAGCAATACCCATGCAGGCCAGAAGACAATAGAATATTTTTTAACTTTAAAAGAAAATGGAAAAAAAAATCTACCAACCCAGTATTCTAAATCAAGTGAAAATATTCCTCAAAAATGAAAACATGATAATGACATTTGTCAACAGAAGTCAAAATTGTAAGAAATGATAAGGAAATTTTTTCAGCTAAAGAGAAATGAAAGCAAATGGAAACTCAGATCTATAGGAATAAAAACCATCAATAATGATAAATAGGGGAATAACTATAGATGCTGATTTTTTTTACTTCTCTGAATTCTTTAAAAGGTAAGTGTCGAGTTAAATCAATAATAATTACACAGCATAGAGGGCTCTATGACATAAATACACATAAATATATGACAGATACATGGCAAAGGCCAGGATAAATGAAATAATATTCTGATAAGGTTTATATATTTTATAAGCAATGTTATAATACTCACTCTGTGGTAAGTTAAGAATATTACATATGCTAACATCTAGAATAGCTACAAAAATTAAATAACTTATAGCTTGAAAGATAACAGAGGAAATGCAATAAAAAATTAAAATAAATAATTGATTTTATCTAATAGAAGGCAGGAAATGAAGAAGAGAGAAATAAAAAATGTGGAACCAATAGAATGGTAGCTTTATATCCAACCATACCCACAATCACATTACTATAAATAATAGAACTAAACGCTGTCACATCAATAATTGCATTAAAGTAGGAGAACAGGGTTTCTAGTCCAACTTGTAAAGAGGTTGGAAGTCATCACTGACTTATTCACAACAGGAAAAAAGCTGAACAAACTAAAAATCAACAACTCTTGTTAGATCCATTACAGAACTGAGGTCACAGAACAAAAACTGGAGAGAGAGGTAGAAAGAGGAGCAAAACTTGCAGCCAAAGCCAGCATCTTTAAACTATAATTGACAAACTGTTGGCGGTTCAAGGCTGACAAGCTTAGAGTTAAAAACTTTAGGGGGCTGGACCAACAGGAGACCCTACACTGACATAAGTTTAATCTCCAAGAACCTCCAAGAGCCTCAACTTTTTCTCACTGTGAAGATCGTGAAGGAGGAAGGGGAAAAAAATCATTCTAAAATAATACCCCAGCTCTCAGTTCTCCCTCACAAGGCCTGCCCTCAAGGGAATCTATGTCATTAGAGCCTAACTGGCTGGGGGAAGGGGAATAAACACCTCCAACTTCTTCTAGCCTTCCATATGAGGGAAATAAAACACCCAAGTATAGGATGAGAAGTCGTGCCCTTCTCCTACACTTTACTACCACATCAGTGAGATTCCTGTAGAATGACAGAGGATTAAAGCTAAAAGAACTGCAAGCTTCACATGTTAATAAAGAGTCCATTAGGACTACAAAAGTCAAAGAGGAGACAAAAACAAGCACATCAGATGAAATTTTAGCCTCTAACACCACAACTACAGCTAATAGTAAACACAGTCTAACTCCTACTCAGATAAACATAAAACCTCACATTAAATGTCTATCTCAGTTATTTTACCAAGTTACATCATGTCCAGCTATCAACAAAAAATTGCAAAGCATGCTAAAATGAAAAGTCATGGTCACATGATATTAAAAACAAAATAAAAGCATCAGAATTAGACTCATGTATGGCAGAGACTTTAGAATTATTAGACCAGGAATTTAAAACCATTATGATTATAAACATAACTTGTTTCTTTGCCCTTGGCTTTATTGCATTTCCAGATATCACATTTTTTTTATAATTAAAGGTTTGTCATAACCCTGCATCGGGCAAATCTACTGGCACCATTTTTCCAACAGCATGTGCTCACTTCATGTCTCTGTGTTCCATTTTGGTAATTCTCAAAATATTTCAAACTTTTCGGTTACTGTTACATTTGTAACGGTGCTGTGTGATCAGTGGCCCTTGTTTTGGAACATCATGAACCATGCTGATAGAAGATGGTGGGAGAACAATCCAAGACAGCAGCCAAGTAACAGCTTCCCTGCAACAGGCCACAGTGAGTCTGGAGAAATAAGACTCCAGGCATCTCTGGCTGGTGGGATCTGCCATAATCATCCCTTTGAGGATACAGGGAGTCAGCAAGGGACTTCTGGATTCCAAGAGGAGGACAAAAACAGTGGAAAACTGGCAAGTGGTTGCATGTGTTTGATCAACCTAATCCTGCCAGCAGCCATAAATGCAAGCAGCAATGACACTGCAAACTGGAAAGGCCTTACCTGTGAACTGTTTCAGTGTTTTTCAACTTGGCACTGAGATAAACTGCCTTGAGGAGAGCTTGAGCAAGAGTGCCGAGAACTTTGGGCATTGTCTAGGGTCCCAGACTGAGCCACTGGGCGGGACAAAGCCTATAGTGTTCGGCTGTGGGCTGCAGGGAGCCATTGTGAGAGAACTGCCCCAGCAAGCTCTGCCCTCAGGGTCGCAGAGCAAGGATCGGGCAGGAGCTGGTAACCTAGGGACTGAGCAGCCTAAAGGTGGGGACTGAGCTGCCTTACAGCCTTAACCCTCAGGGGCAAAGTGAGACGGGTTTAGACACACTGGAGCCTCGGGCTATTGTCCTGGGTAGAATGCCATGGCATCACAATTCATAGCAACCTCAAACTCCTGGGCTGGGCCCTGCCCAGACTTCCATAAAAGCTGTGCCATGACCCCCAATGCACAACCCACGCCTGCCGGGCCTCCACATGCCTTGACCAGGAACTACGGGGGCTGCACAACCCTGCTTCCTCCTTCCTGTACCCTCCCTGCCTCCACACCAGCCTACTCGTCTGGCCAGGGAGGAATGCCCTGGAGCCCTCCCTGCCTCTGCAAAGAGCCCTTCTCCTGGCCAGAGACTGCTGGAGCCTTGGGCTCTCTGTGCCAAAGTCACTGTGTGCCAGGCACTCCAAGAACCATGCACACTACCTCCCACCCTGTTGCTGGATCCGGGTGTGTCACACTCCGGAGCTGCCTCCACAACCAGAACTCCCTGGCCTGGACAACCCCAGGGGAACTACACAGGGTCACTCCCCACAAAGATCCAGCAACAATAAAGTGATCTCATTGGGGTCTAATCTTGGAGAGACACCTCCTGAACTCTGAGGATGGCCAAAGGCAATGGTGAAAAACAATCATGAGCTGAAATCAACAGAAAAACTCTGACAATATGAATAATCAGAGTAGATCAACTCCGCCAAGGAACAATGGGGCAGATACAGCACAAGATCCCATGTACAAACAAATAGCTGAGACATCAGAAATCAAATTCAGAATCTGGATAGCAAATAAGATCGAATTAGAATTCCAAGCAGTAACCCAAAAGATACTCAAGAATTCAATGAATTCAAAGAACAAATGACCAAAGATTTTGACACACTGAGACAAGAAGTTGCAGCCCTCAAAGATCTGAGAAACACAGTAGAATCCCTCAGTAACAGAATGGAGCAAGCAGAAGAAAGAATTTCTGACATTGAAGACAAAGCTTTCAAATGCTCCCAAACTCTCAACGAGGAGCAGAAATGGA
>CAUYPK010081208.1:0-41987 GCA_963574355.1 Loris lydekkerianus
TAAGTGGTTTTCCAGTCCAGGGGGGGAAGAGAGAACAGTTAAGTATAAGACCTTCTGCAGAGACTAGAACCATGAGCCACTGAAGGGTTTTGCCTTCAACCCACTGGCTGGAAGGACTGCCAGTCCTGGTCAACCATCCATGATCTTCATCGCAGCAAACCAGAATCTCCAATTTTTCAAACTAATTGTAGATAGAGAGAGTAACTCCAGACTGACTTATAAATTGATCTGGATGACTACTGAAGTGTCCTCCATGAGCTGGTAAAATCTTCAGAGTGACTGTTGGAGGAAGGAGCCTTTCATATGCTCCCAGTTATTATATAGTGCATAAAGACTGGTAAGTGTTAGTCCTGCCAGACGACCTCGTGCTACCCCTTGGAGACCACCTGTACATTTATACAACATGCCTGTCATGGTTCCGGCTGCTACTGTGTTGAGGTCATCTTCTGCACCTCGTGTTTTCTCAATTATAACACCAAATGCACTATAGAGCAAAGCCAGAGAACCTAGAGTATTAGCCCAAAGTGCCCCTTGCCTCGTCACCATATTCAAAATCTGTGCATTTCTTGGTTTTGACCAGGCCATGTTCTGAGTTTCCTTCAATCCTAGCCGAAGACCATTCACTGCCCCAAATGCAGCCCCTGTCATGCAACATCCTCCAATGGTAAAGAAGGCCAGTTCTAACCTGCCCCGGGTTTTATTCGCTCCAGTTGGTAAAATAAACTCGTCTGTGTCCTGCAGGAGATATCGTGGATCCACATTTAAATAAGGAGACAGAGGGTTCATACCAGTTACTATAATCCCAGTGCTTTGGGAAGCTGAGGTGGGAGGACTGCTTTAGGTTAGGAGTTTGAGACCAACTTGAACAACATGGTGAGATGCCGTTTGTGGGATGCCAGCCAAATCCGCGTGCGAGTAACCTGCTCCGCCAGCTCCAAAAAACCCCGCCAAACCTCCTGTAGTTTTGTTGCCGCTGCCCCCACCGCCTTCCATGATGTCGTAGCAAACTGTCTGCTTCCCGCCGCTGCCTCAGGCCGAGGTCGTGGATTTGGCCGTTGCTTCTCCGTCCCAGCGGGGGACCCCGCGTTACCACCGCCTCCTTCACACGCTGACCTTCCGGGCGCCGGTACCCTCTGAGCGTCCTCACTTTATTATTTTAATGATAAAAAAACACCAAGGCTCAGAGATGCCATGACAATGCCAGAGGTCTGGAATTTAAGCTCATGGTGGCAATGAATGCCATGGGCTAGATCAAAGGGCTCTGTAGCACCAGTGGCAGGTGCTTTCCAATCCACCACTCTTCCATCAACTGTTCCTAGCCCTTTCCAAGCCACAATTCTCATTTTGTGTTTTAGTAAATTAACTCCTATCAATTCCACAAATTATTATAAGCCTAAATGCACATCTAAGTCCCAAAGTGACGGGTATAACAGCACTATAAACGTGTCTGCAGATGAGGCATGCTGCATATGAGCAGGCCTGCTTTGTTTTATCATCAAATGTGTCACTTTGTCATCCTGTTTTTATGGCACCAGAGCTCTCTGGGAATTCTGGGCTCACATCTCAGGATTCTACCATAGCTCCTCTCTCTCTGCCCCCTAGAAGCCTTCAGCTCCAGCAACAGCTACATTACAGCCCCGTAGTGGTGGTCCCCAAATTTCTCCCTCCTTCTGAACCTCTGTCCTGAGCTCCCGGCACATTTCCTAATTGCCTACTGAATCATCTCCGCCTGGAGGTAGATTCCAAACAGCCAGAAAAATGCCAAAAAGTTGTTATTTGAGGCACTGATTACTTTTGGTGTCTCTTTCTGAGACACAACCGTGAGTTCATGGTTTCTCAATGTGATGGCTTCAGAGTTAGCATCTATCAAGATCCCGTTCCCTCCTCACCCCCTTACCTCTGCACACTGAGGGGTGAGGACAGAGATTATTGGGCTTCCCTACTCTTCAGAGTGAGGCCCTTCTTCCTATAGACAAGGAGGAAGGAAATAAAGAAAAACAGAAACAACTTAGCATTTTAAATAATTGAACAGGATCATGTGCCCAACCACTCCAGAGCAAAGCTATGATTCAAGCCCTCTGATAGCTATTCTCCCCTTCATTGACTGATTTATTCATTCATTCAGCTGATATTACTGAGCACATACCATGTGCCAACCATGTTTTAGGCACCTGGGATACAGCAGGGAGCAGAAACACAAAGTCCTTGCCCTTGTGGAACTTCTACTCCAGAGGAAGATAGACACCAATCCACTGAGCATATGTAATTTTACAGTTGGTGGTAAGACAACAGAAGAAGAGAGTGTGGGGTGGTGCCTGTGGCTCAGTGGATAGGATGCCAGCCCCATATATGGAGGGTGGCAGGTTCAAACCCAGCCCCAGCCAAACTGCAACAAAAAAATAGCCAGGCATGGCGGCAGATGCCTATAGTCCCAGCTACTCAGGAGGCTGAGGCAAGAGAATTGCCTCAGCCCAGGAGTTGCAGGTTGCTGTGAGCAGTGTGACACCAAGATAAAGTGAAACTTTGTCTCTACAAAAAAAAGAAGAAGAGGAAGAAGAGAGTGTAAGCAGATGAGTTTACAACAACAATAGACTGTGGGAATTAAGCCAGGTGAGAACAAGGGGGCTGGGGAGGGAGGGATGAAGTAGTCAGGTCAATGGGTGGACCTCTAGCCTGATATGTTGGTGGAGCTGAGAAACTCAAGAGAATTTGATAGGAAAATAGGGGACGGAGGTCAAAGAGTGAAATATTGACTTTGAGATTATGAAAGGGATCCAGTAATGGGTAACAACAATATTTCCACGATGATATAGAAATGAGTAGCTGGGACTGCGTGAAGGACAGATCGTGGGAGAAGATGGGGTCAAAGAGCTGATGGACAAGGTGGTGGACACATTTTCCCCAGGGATATTGAGATGACACAAAATCATGACAGAAACAGTGTTAGAGACAGAAACAGGAATCCCAGGGTCGAATTTGTATCCTTCCAACCAGAGACCTAAACGAGAGTCAGAGAGCCAGCTGGTGTCTTAAATAGGTCTCTCATGTGCTAAGGGTCTTGATGTCTTACATGAAAATAAAACAACATAAATAAATAACCAATAAAGTGACTTCCAGCTAATAGTTCTGGTTATAGATACCCTCAAAAGGATAAGCTGAGATGATTGATTTGACCCCTGGGCCTCCTCCTCCTGACAAGTAAAAGGGTCAAATTAGCAAGCATATTGACTTAACTGTTAAACAGCATTGAGAATTACACTGTGGCATCCCTTCATGAGAACCACTCTGGAGACTTTCCTAAGTGCTTTAATTAACCACGAGGGAAAGAAAATTCAATTCTACCCCCAGTACCTGCCTCTCTCCTCTTCCACCATGTCGTTCCCACCATTTAAGAGCTGACAGTAGTGCTTCTTTCTGATCAGCTCTGACCTCCACAACCTGGCACTTAAGGATCTTCACCAATGGCCTTCTCCTGGACATCCAATTATTCTTAGTGCTCCCAAGACAGATAGCCTTTAACAAGGCTAGTCTGGCCCCTTTCTCCCTGTTGCCCCCCACAACCCACACCCTCTCTCTACACACACACTCGGCTCACTCCTGTGGGGACGAAGTGTGTGTCCTTGTCCCTGACACAGACACATTACAGTTAATGCTCTATAGAAATGACCTGACTCATGTGCACTTACATGAGTGAGTCCACTTTCAGACATGTGATGACTACTATAATCCAATCCTCAAGAAGGGTAGTATATTTTATTTTGTTTTGTTTTCAGTTAATAATGTTTGATTGTTTTAATTGAAATTCCCACGACGCTTAATACATCTATTAAGTGACAATCAGAAGCACGTGAAGCTATTGGTTAAGGTACTCAGATCCCAAGTGTCTTTTCTTTCAACTTTCAAATGTTTTGTTTTTTGTACTTTTAAACATTTTAATGCAACTAAGATATAAATAATATATATTAGTTAAATCTGAATTCAATCTAGAATCAAGATATTTACTTACATACAATACTGTGCTACAAGGTGAGGCTACCACAGGAATTTTCACATCTTCAAGTAACACTAATATCTCTGGATGGGGAGACATTTAAGCAGAATTCTCAAAACAAAACATGCTCATTTTAGTCCAAGCTAACTTTGCTTCTTACCCCATGAAGTGCCAGTCTCCACTTCCTTTGTTCCATATCAGAAATACTTCATTGTCCTAACAAAATCCATAGATTCTCTGAATGAAAAAAAATATTAAACATTTTTAAGATGACATTCCTTGGCTATGTTCAAGTCTCTAGACAACCCAGTAGCTCAGATTGAAACAGATCTGAAACAACAATGAATTCCCATGGTGTTCCTTGTCCATCCAGGTTAGGCATAAACCTCCCTTATGCTGAAACATGGAGTATACTAAACTAAAAGTCCTTTGATTAATTTACAGTAGGATGTATTCTAAAATATTCCAGCCACCAATAAGTTGTTTTACACTTTAAATAATAAAACAAAAAATAATTTCAAATAACCAGACCCCACTGTCACTCACTTCCAATTTCTCTTACAGACAATGCCTCTATGACAGTTTTCCTTTGTGTTGAACAGGAGTGTAATTTTTGTGACCTATTAGAATTTGTAAACCCAGAAGGAAATTTCTTGAACTAAATAAATAAAACCCAACAGTAAGAATAATGTATTTGAGGATCCACCACCTGGGGAACAAAATCCATGCTCTAAGTCACTATGATTAGAATGTGGTCAAATGAAACAAATCCCAAAGGATCCCCATGTTCCAGATGCAGCTGGAGTATTTTTAGTCCTGGTCTCCAATTCAATATGTCCAAATTTGGATGGGGGGAACTCACCATAATAACCAGAAGACTTTACTAGGGGACTTTTTCAAACCAAAAGCACTAGCTATTTCAAATACACCGTACAAGGAATTGTATACTATATTTATAAATATATACACACACATAGACACACTTATATACATTTAGACATATATCTTATTCTTTTGTAAATGTGTATGAACAAATCAGATGCAACATCATTCTCTGGCTAGGGTAGGACACACCACCTAGCAATTAAGAAACAGACTCCTTGATGAAGAAAACACCAAGACTGGGCCACTTGGTCTGGCAATCTCCACCAAAACAATAGCATAGCTGCATAAAGATGCACAAATCATTTTGATGTGAAATGGCTCACGCAGAGCAAATTAAAAATTCACATGTCTTGCCCTTCCTTTGTGAAAGCAGAGCCACTGCTTGCAGAGACAGTGGACATATTCCTCAGATGAGCTTGGCTATATCCACATTTGTGGATTCTAACCAGGTCACAATTATCCAGAAAAGAAGGTATTTATTCCAAGTAAATCTGATACACTTGCATATATGTCACATTTAAAAATATATTTCATTGTTTATAAATGTGTCTATAAGTATAAAGTAGAAATTATTGGTTACGACATTTACATTGCTAACATGCACTAGTTTGAAGGTATCAACCTGAACTTTTTTGTTAATTATAGTTATAAGAGATAATGTCAAAAATAATTTTTCCCAATTACTCATTTGCCTATTAATTTTTGCTGTGGTGCTATATAACCATATATGGATATCTCCTAATACTTCTACATGTGTGTTTTTTTTTGTTTGTTTTTTTCATGGTGATAATCAAAAGCTTTGGGCAAAGGGTCTTGAAATTGGGAATAATAGTCTTACCTTCCTCATGATTAACCATGCATGAATTCATACAGAGTTCATCAATGTTGGACTGTTACACACCTCTGAGACTTCGTCTTTGATGCCCCTTCTGCTCTGAGTACCCACAGCACATTGGCTAGAATGGCTTTCACCCACTTTTGATTCCCTGCTTGGCAGCTCAACAGCTGTGTAACTCACTTGCAAGTTTGCTGCATGGATTAAATGAGGTCATGAAGAAGCGCTCTTAGCAAAGTGCCTAGCAAATAACAGTCATTGTTAGTCATTTTCATTATTGTTATTTCCACCATTCCCTTAGCTACTCCTATGCATCTCAGCACCCAGAGCTCGCCTCCCTTGCTATTCTTGTCATCACTGACTTACTCCTCTGGTTCTCCCTACTCCCCAAGGGCAAAACTGGTCTTATTTGATTTTTTTTTTTATTTTTAGCACCCAGAACTATGCCTTACTCATAATAACTCTTCATCAAGTGTAATTTTAAAAATAAAGAGGCAATGGAAGAAGGAAGAGAGCAAAAAGACCAGAGGCCCCCTGTACACATCTCCTGGAGCAGAAGGTTCATAATTCAACATGAAGTGAACCTCTAGGGCCGGATGCATCTGTGTTCAGGCACTGTTGGTATGAACTGCCACACTCATTGGAATATTCTATTCTGTACAATTATAAACCAAAGTCTACCTACCATTAAAGAAAACAAATATTTACAATAAGGATGTACAACCTCATAAAACTGGAAACCATCACAAGCCTTACCATCACACTTGACCTAAATGTCATTGTCATTTTAGCCCATGTGAAGTCTGTGAAAAATGGAAATGACAGTAGTAAAGTAAAATAATAACCACCTGAGATTGAACTAAATAAAAAGCCTATGTGTCTAACTAAACTTGGATTTAAAGGCAATATGTGAGGGAAGGGAATAGACATTGTGAAAAAACTTGTCCATTCTCATTCAAAGAGAATTGTCCAAATCAGAGCACTAATTCACAAACTTCAGATTGTCTGCATGATTGTATTCAAGAATATTACTGTGGCAATCTGGTCTGCCTTCTAACAGATGGTATGTTCCCCATAATGAGGCTGAGGAGGAGGAAGTCTAAACAAAGACAGAGAGAGCATTTGAGTTCTGGGGTCTAGGTGTACATTACACTTAACAGCTACACTAAAATCACTAGGAATTATCACCAACTTCATAATTCACAAATTCTCTCCATTTTGTTAACCCTGAACAGATCACATTAGCCAAATATGCCTTCGAAAAACACAATAGTCTGGGAACAAAAAACATACAAGGTTAAATCTCCACACATTAGGGCGGCAGCTGTGACTCAGTGAGTAGGGCACAGGCCTCATATACCAAGGGTGGCAGGTTCAAACCTGGCTGCAGCCAAACTGCAACAAAAAATAGCCGGGCGCTGTGGTGGCACCAGTGGTCCCAGCTGCTTGGGAGGTTGAGGCAAGAGAATCGCCTAAGCCCAAGAGCTGGAGGTTGCTGTGAGCTGTGACGCCACGGCACTCTACCGAGGGCGACAAAGCAAGACTCTGTCTCAAAAAAAAATAAATAAAAACTCCACACATCAGCAAGATGAGCTGAAAGAGTCAACGATCCAGACACATCCTACTCCTTGCAGTCCTCTACCATCCCCTACGCCTCCTCAGTGCCCCGCTACGGTCATCAACCAACCTCAAGGTTACTCCCCACTGATCTTATCTTGGACTAGTCATCATCTATCACTGATCCGTGTCTTTTTTTGTCTCACCTTTTTTATCATAAAGCATTTCAAACATACATAAAAATGAAGAGATTATATAATAAAGTCTACGCATCCAACAGCCAGATTCAACAATCACCAACGTTCTGCCGTTTTCTGCTTCATCTATATCCCCCAGTTGCTTTCTTTTGTTTTGCTGAAGTATTTTAAAGTAAATTCTAACCATCCTATCATTTCACTTGCAAAAACTCTAAAAACTTTAGTCTATGCCTGAACATGTGCATTTACTACCACTGCACAACCCCAGAGAGCACAATTCACACTAGTCATTGTGCATGCACAGCTGAAGTAGCCAGATATGGCAGCCCCATACAGCACTTAACACAGTTCAGGGGTATACAAACTTTTTCTTTAAAGCCCAGGTAGTAAAAATATGTTAGGTTTTGTGGGCCATACAGTTTCTGTAGCAACTACTCAAACCTGTTATTGTAGTATAGAAGCAGCTATAGACAAATACATATTAATAAATGAGCATATGGGGTGGTGCCTGTGGCTCAGAGGGCTAGAGCGCCAGTCCCATATCCTGGAGGAGGCGGGTTCAAACCCATCCCCGGCCAAAAACTGCAGAAAAATAAAATAAATAAATAAATGAGCAAAGCTATGTTCCAGGAAAACTTTACTTATAAAAACAGGTTGCAGCTGGGAAAAAACAGTCTGCAGGTTGTGATTTGCTGACAGCCCCACCCCACCCTACCATGACATGTATGAATGGTTTCATAAATGATAGCTGTTGCAAAAATGGAAGAGAACTTGTCTAAAAAGTGATTCTTAAATGACATGTACCCTGTAGCTAGAAAAACATGTATACCATTATGGTGCTTTTCCCTTCACCTGAAATTTTACAAACCCAGAGAGCATGATGTTAGCCTCCCATGGTATGTCTTGTGTTGATGAATACAGGCCATGCCTTGTACAATGTCCAAGGTGAAGGAACACATGAAGCATACAAAAGGACTCCATGTGATCTGAGAACAGCATTCAGGCTTCAAATGTTCTTAGAAAGTCCATACTTTAGTCAATTCTAGAGCAAAAATAATGATCTTTTGCAACAAAAATAATGCTTCCCACATCTCTCTTGAGGAGGAATTTATATAGCAAAAACCACTGGCTTCTTAATGGTATATCAACAACAAATATGAATAGAGAAAAGAAAAAGAAGGAGATGGTGGAGGAGATTCAGAAAAAGCAAGAAGAAAAGTGGAGAGAAAGAGGGAAATGGGAGCTTAGCATTACACACATGTGTTTCTGGCAAATTCCTTGAAGTTAATTTTAAAAGTATTACTAGGCTCCATCACATTTGCTTATTGATCCTGAAAGTGTTTCCAAAAGGAAAGTGTCATCTGGCAGGGTGACCAGTAGGATCCAGCTGTGTTACCTCTCCATAACTACCACCAAAGTGTCCACAGCTACCACCAAAGTGTCCGCATGGAAGACTCTAGTGCTAACCCTGATCTCTGATCTGAGGCAGAAGGCGTCAAGACCTCCAGCCTCACACTGTGGGACACAATGAGGATGGCCCTGACTTCTGGGCCATCCCCAATTTTGTGTCCACATAAATTCTGACTTGACTTCCTGGTCTGGTCCTTGCCTTACACCCAGTGCAGGTAACTGAGTCCCTTTATCTAGTCATACTTGAGAAGAGAAAGAAAAATAAAAATAAAAATCACAAGATACCATGTCACCCCAGTTAGAATGGCTATTATTAAAAAGGCAAACAAGAAGGGAAAACTCATGCTGTTTCTCAGCTTACCTCTGCCAGGAAACCTTCCAGGGCCCACTCCCATGCCCATTCTGGGGGAGATGCTACTTCCATGCAGCTGCCACAACCCAGGACCTCTATCACTGTTCTCTCTCTCTGCATATCTGTCTTCCCCAGCAGACTGTGACACTCTTGAAGGCAGGAAATATTTCCTATTTGCTTGTATTATCTCCAGGGTCTTGCACAGTGTTTGTCAGCCAGTTAATTAAACCCAGCTAGTGCCTACTGCCGGGCAGGATCATTTGCTTTTGCCTGTAGCTATACCATTTTAATGCTGAATAGGACTTTCTTCCAGGTCTCCCTCTCGGCATGATGGCGGAAGCCTCACTCAAAATTCTGTTCCTCTACTCCTTAAATATAATGACCTACACATCCATGCCCCAAAATACATTATAACACAAGATACAGCATTCACTTCCAAGATAACTCATTCAAGACAATGCTTTCACACGGCAATAGTTTCTTAGGAACATTGATTGAAGAAGGGCTTGTTTGTAGAATTTCACTGGTTGTGTCACCTACCACTCAAATGCCAGGAACCCCACTTGAGAGTGGGAACATCCAGCAAGCTTCCCTTTGGGTAGTATTCTATCACAATAACCCCATCTAGTACTTCAGTGCAGCCTCCAGTGAATCCGCAAATGTTTGAGTGAACTAATTCTCTGGGAAAACCAATACAGATCAGAAAGGATTTATCTGGGACATGATCTCCTAATCCCCATTGTAAAATCTGACCTAGTTTTTCTGACTGCAGAAAGAAACAGCATCTCTCTGGATTTAGTGCTGTGCACATATAAAACTTGCACATCCACTCACTGGGACACAGAGCAAAGGATGTAGAGAAAACATCATTGTCATCACAATTCATTCTGGGCCAGCCACTTAACTCCCAATATTTTTAATTTGTACAACAAGCCTGACTAGTGCCTGTGATTGTCCCCACTGTTAATGAGGAAATCAGGGCTTAGAGAGGTAAGGTATTGTGGCCAAGGCCATAGAGCCAGATCCTAAACCTACCTTTGCCTAATAACAAAATCCATTCATGGTTTTCTTGAATATTGCCATACTGTATTCCAATATAAAGTACAAATACAAAAAGAAAAGCTCTCACCTGGGGAAGTTTCATTTTGCTCACAAATGTTGCTTCAGAAACAAAAAGTAATTTTGTCTGAACCGACTCTCATATGTTTGTTTTCCCTTAAGTCAGGTTCTCCCTACCCCACTCCTGGGAGGGTGTAGGCTCCCAGGCTTCAGGAACACAGCTGGCATCTCAGCATGGCTCATTACCACATCTGCACCGTCAGCACTCAGGCACAGGTGCTGCTCTGCTGCTTTGCTGATTATCCATGGGGAGTTTTCCAGTCGTGACATTTTTCTCCAATCAAAATTCCACCGTCTTTTTGGCTTAAGGCTTGTTTCCCCAGTCATCGGTCTTTGGGTTAGGTCACAGATGAGACATCCTCCAACGGACAGCACAATGGCATTACTTTTCAAAGCCGGTGCTGGGGAGGAGAGGAATGTTCATGCTTTGCATTGTCCCACCTGCTAGATAAAGGGCCTTCTGCCCCTCCCCTCTGTCAGAAGTATTGGATGGAACACTCTGGTCTCTTCTATTCCCTGTTCACTTTCCATCAAGGAAGAGGGTCATCTGATGGTGAGAATTCACTCCGTCCCCATTGTTGGTGGGCAGCACCAGTTGGTAAAAACCACATCCTCCATTACTGCTCCCACATAGTAGGGGTTCCACCCCTGGACAGTCCCCACCCAGTGGGGCAGGGCCTCCATTCTTCTTCCCAGCCTCCCTATGATGGGGTATGGGAGGCAGGCCTGCAGTCCTAATGTGTGAGTGGTTAGACAAGTGACCTTTTATCTGCTGTGCAAGACAAGTGCTCATCTGCTGGCTCTCTGACATGGCTGAGCTCATGAGTCTAGCAACTTTGAGTTGGGCTTGGTGGTAGAAGCATGCACTCCAACTTCAGGCTAGAGTTGGGTTCTCCAAGTCAGCTTTTATCAGAGTTTTCTTTGAGCATCAGGAGCTAATCTACCTATGAAAAAAGTGGTACTTTTCTCTCTGACTATTATGCCTTACCTGTAGTTCCCATTGGTCAGAATCAGAGAGGGAAGGAGAAGGGACTAGCAACCTGAACAGCCAATGACTGAGCATCCTTAGATCCCAGGCTCTGAAAATATTCTCTATCAACATTAGAACAGCACCAAGCCCAGTACACACGAGGAAATCCCTCCCAACTACAGAATGAGACGTTTGAAATTCCCGAAGTATGGCACATAAAAAGAACAATTATCTGTGTCCAGCTTTATAATCTATAATATGCTTTTCATATATTCAGCAGGTCAAAGACACTTTGGTTTATTGAGCCTGGTGAACCAGAGGGCTCTTTGCAAGGGGGAAGAAATGGTATGTCTCTAGTATGAGACATCACAGGCTCCTTTGCTACGTGGAAGGCTAGTCTCAACACCAAGGATACTCTGCACAGCTCCAAACTTCAACTGAACCCCGTCTGCCCTGAGATAAACAGCTGTCAGACCAGCACCACTCCATGCCATTCCCTACACTTTTTTTCTTAGAGAAGAGGGAATTGAAGACCAATATATTGCCACATGAGTCTTTTGGAATAAGAGGAAAAGAAAAGAGCAATGTGCCTATTCCCCTGCTCTTCTCGCTCTCAGATTATAAGCCAACCTGATGGGTAGTGGAGAGAGGCAGGAATGAAAAGGAGCTGAACAGAGAGGAAGAGCTATCATGATTTTCACTAATAATTGCTTGGCATATTCTATTCACAATATAAGGGGTGAGACTATAAGAAAATGATGGCTTTTTCTAAATAACAAAGCCATTGTACTAGCTGTAATCAACTGTCTAGTTCTCTAAACATTTGTGATACTAATTCTATCAAGTTCTAACACTTTGTCCATCACACTGGTCATCTTGTCCTTAATGTACCTCTATTTGTCCTTTGCCCTGATAAGTTAAATATGAAATAAAATATAATACAAATCAATGAAAAGCAAGGGAGGCTATTAGGTTCGTACTCCTATACCAATCATGAGAGATGATGGGTAATGACTAACTGAAGCATTCCATTGAGAAGGATTCTGAGGCCAGACGTGAACTCAGAAGAAAAAGCGCTAGCAATGGCAAGGTCCCTAGGCACAAGCATCATGCATATTTTACACCCTTGATAGATACAGAGTCCATTCTTTAGTCAAAAAGGCCAATTTATAAGGACATTGGTGTGGAGGGCTGGTGTTAGGATAATATTTATGATTAGGACTAACTCTAAGCTCACTGTGAGCCAGCAACATGAAGGCACTGCCAGAGGGTGGCATGGGTGCAGGTGTGCTGCCAAGAGCTAGGAGATGTGTTCCGTTCTGTGGGTAGGATTGCGGCAGGAGTGCTGGGTTTCATTTCAGAAGCCATGTTTGGACAGAATGTCAGCCAATAGGCTGGAAAGCAGAGCACTCAGTAAAGGGCTTCGTAACTTATGTTTTACAAAAAAGAACAAGGATGTTCAACCTGGGGAAGAGAAAACTTCAACAAATCCTGATACCCTTCCCAATAATCCAACAATTACAATTGCCTGCTGCTGCCAAAGTGGACCACTTAGCAACCACTGAGTTATCTAATTAGGTAGCCCACTTGAGCTCCCTGGTGTATTTACCTGCCTGCCACTACCATGGTGTGCCTGCTTCACCAGATGTCATGCTGGTAGGCTGGGATCAATTAGCAATTGTAATTAGAGCTGGATATAATTAACCACATAATAGTGAGATCTTCTTGTTTAATTTCCTGAAGTTGAGAGACTATGACATTTTGACAGAAGATATATACAAATTTCCTAAATTCAGATGTGCATTTGAGTCGTATCCAAATAATTGTTCACCAACCCACTGTTACCAATTAGAAATTCACTGGCCTGTACACACATAAATTAATCATCTTAATTAATGATTTTATGGCCCACTACCAAGACACTTGGATGTCTTTAAATGCTTAAAACATAAATAGCTGATGGTTATATAATAATGTGAATACTTAATGCCACTGAACTATAGATTTTTAAATAGTTAAAATGGTAGATTTTATGTCAGGTATATTTTACTACAAAAAAAATTCTAAGAAACGGCACAGGATAGTGGTAACAGTATAGGCTGTTAGCCGGGCATGGTGGCTCATGCCTGTAATCCCAACACTGTGGGAGGCTGAGGAGGGAGAATTGCTTGAGCTCAGGAGTTTGAGACTTGCCTGCATGAGAGTGAGACTCTGACTCCTAAAAAAATGCAAAGACACAACCAGGCACTGTGGTGAGCACCTGTAATCCCAGCAGCTTCCAGAAGCTGAGGCATTGGGATGATCACAGCCCAAGTCCAAGGTTGCAGTGAGCTATGACACCATTGCACTCTGCTTAGGGCACAGAGTCTCACTCTGTCTCAACAACAACAACAACAACAAAAGTATAAGCTTTTGAGTCAGCTTTCAGAGAGGTGCTTAAGTTCTGGGTGGGCCACTTACTGACTGTGTGACCTTAAGCAAGTTATTAAACCTCTCTGAATCCTAGTTTCCTCTGCTGTAGAATGGGAATAATAGTACCACTCCATCTAATGAGGTAAGTGAGAAGTAGAAATGATGCCTAGAAAGCACCCAGTGGGTGACATGGCAGCCAATTAGACTCAGCATTAGGGCCAATGGGGAGAAGTTGCAGGAATACTGGCAATTCAGGATAAAGAAGATTTGCAAGCTTAGAGCTGTCTAACAATGGAAGAGGTACCTCCACAGAAACAGTGTCGCTCTGTAAAACTACAACCCTACTAACCGTAGTAGTAGAGAAACAATTACCCAAGAACCAGAGGTTCACGATGATTCACTCCCCAAGACTAAGGCTCCTAACCCATTCCATCGATTAAAGGAGCCACCTGTGAACAGCAGACAATCCTTCTGCAGCTGAGACTTCCCACAAGTGAGAATGATGAGACATGAGAAAGCCCCATGTTTTCTGTTTATGTTATGTGCTTCACTTCCTAAGGGATCACCTTAGAGAGGGTGTGAATGTCTTCTTCTTATTCCTCTTTATGGCCGCAGACCTAACATCACTAAAAAGAAATGCCATTTAGATTTTACAGTCTGAGATCATTCTCCTCTCATCCATAGTTAAATTTGAAGCAGTGTCTTCCCAGGACAAGACAGCTTGACAGGCACAGGAACGAATTGGGTCAAGAATATGGAAGACACTCATTTGGTGGGGGGAGTGCAGGAAGTCAATGGCTGTCAAGGATATTAATGGTGCTCTCACTGAAAACATTCCCTGTGGGTTGTTAGTTTCAGGTGTCTGAGAGGAGGAAGGAGTGAGGAGGCAGGGATAGGGATCCCCACTGTAGTACATAGTTTTGATAACCTTTCCTCAATTGTCTTCCCAGGAGCCGCCTTCTTGGAGCTCACACTAAATTGCAGTAAACCTTTCTCATTTCTCTTTTGGGCTGTTTGTGTAAGTCTCCATCTCTAGACACATGAACGATCTGTAGGCAGGGGCTATGTCTTTTTCTTTTTGGTGTTCCCAGCACCTCCTAGAGGCCAAACTCAGTAAAGTGGTTGAATAAGTTGGACAGAGAGCTGGAGCCGATGGGCTAGAGGAAGGCAAGGGAAGGAGAAGAGAAGAGCACAGGGCGTGACTCCATGCTGTGCACACTTCCTCTCAGGCAGTGCCCTAGTCCTAGTGAGAACCCAAGAAGGTAGGTGCTATTATCATCTTCACTGAACAGAACAAAGAAGTAACTGACCCAGAGATATCCTTTAGTGGAGAGAAGTCGAGATTCAACCCACATCTGCCGGTTCCAAAGCCCATGCTATTTTCTTCAAGAAAATTTAACCCATTCCCTTTCCTGGTACCTCTGCCCTGTCTCCATTCTGCACAACATCCCACTTACCATTAAAACTTTTCAACAGGCTGGGCACATTGGCTCACGCCTGTAATCCTAGCACTCTGGGAGACCAGGGCAAGTGGATTGCTTGAGCTCAGGACTTCAAGAACAGCCTAAGCAAGAGCAAGACTTTGTTTCTACTAAAAATTAAAAATAAAAACTAGCTGGGTGTCGTAGCAGGTGCCTATAGTCCCAGCTATTCAGGACGCTGAGGCAAGAGGATAACTTGAAACCAAGAGCTTGAGGTTGCTTTGCCCACAGAGCTTGAGGTTGCCTTTACCTGTGCTCAAGCACTTTACCCAGTGACTGAGTGAGACTCTGTCTCAAAAAATAAATAAAATAAAATAACTTCTCAACAATATCAAGAGCTGTTAGTTTTACTCCATGTCCAACTCCTACTGCATTCCCGTGTTCTTCAAGCAGGAACTGTTTAAAGGAATGAATTAATACACACTAGCTCAGTACTGCTTTTATTGTCAAAAATGTGATCAATGCTTTTGCTGTGAATATATTGTAGGGAATAAATTACCGGCTATGCTTTTGTTAAAACAAACTAAATCCTAGCATGCACAAGGGAAGATTGGGATAAAGATAGGGTTTCAGATAAAAAGATGACATCCTCTGATCCATGGTTCCAAATATTTTAAAAATTATTCCACATGGCAGTGTACAGAGCATTTTAATACATATCATTCTCATTTGATCTTCCCAGAAGGATCACATGAATCAGATATTTTCATATTTTAATGCAGACAAATCTATCAATATTTTTCTCTCAACTTCATTGGTTTTTAGCTACAAGCTAAACTTTCTAAAAAATTTTTCCTTTCATTTTTTACAACAAATTATTTAAACAATCCAGAATTAACTTAGGAAATACGATGTGGTAAAGATATAATTTGATTTTTTTTCCCATGTGGTTAATCTATTATTTCAGCACAATTTATAATATTATTTATATAATCATATATAATCATATATTTATGTGATTATTTATATAATTCATAATGTATTATTACATTGGATTACTTATCATCCTTCCTCCCTTCAGATATGTAAGTTTTGTCCTGTATTTATTTCATCTGTGTCAAGTCTTTTTTTCGCAGTGATACACTCTTTCAATTACTTTAATTTTGTATTTTTTTAATATTTTTTTAATATCAAGTGGTGAAGGTACTCCTCTTGGTACTATTTTTCCCCAAAACAAGTCCCTAAATAGTCTCATCCATTAATAATTTTTCCAAATGAAATTTAGAACCATGATGCCAGCACAGAACTAAGGCCACCAAGGCAGGGAACAGACAATGGGAGAGCAACAAGTTGTCTCCCAACTTCTCCTAGGCAAACAGGATTGCTCTTTTAAGTGAGGTGAATCAACTGTATTCTGTGAGTTGTTCTCCACTCAACTTCCCTGGTCCTGTGATTTTCGGAAATCTACATTTTCAGAAGTTTTTCTCTCATCAAGCAGAATTTAATAAAACCTGTTCTAACTAAACCCATGGTGGGCCTGTTGGAAGGGACAGGATAGCTGTGACAAGGGCAAAGGCTTCAGAGACAGAGTTCTGCTCACTCCCGACACCTATGATGCTTGCAGTAGACAATCTCAGAATCACTTAGAAATCTAAAGGAAAAAAAATTGTCAGAGATGCACCTTTTAGGTGAATTGTTTTATTTTAAAAACCTGAGTGCCTTGTTTTGGGTTAAGAGAACACATTTAGGTGCACAGACTTCCTCCTCAGTAGTTGTTGGAATATTGGTCAAATAAAATATTCTCCATGGCAGATTTAAATGAGACCCAAAACTATCAGTTTGAGGTCTGAGAGCATTCATATTCTTCTTTATCTTTTAGGTCTTTTTTTGAGATGCTGAGTAGAAATGCATGAGGGGCTGGTAAACAGATGGCATTCAAACCACTCTGTGTCTCCATGAGAAGTTAGAAGGAAGCACGGTAGGGGCCCTGCTAGGAAAACTGCCACAGAATCATTGGCATAGAAGTTCTGAAAAAGAAATTTGGGGCTGTGCAGGGTCCCATTCCTAGCATCAAGTGACCCCTTGCAGTGACCCCTCAAGTCCAGACACGTTCTAAGTCAAATTCGCTCTAATTTTGACCAGCTCTGGGAAAAGCCTAGCTTAATAGCAAAAGGATGGCTTAGAATCCACAGACTTGGATTCTTATCCTGACTCCTCCTGATACTTTATGAAAGCCCTGGGCAAGGTTAACAGCTCTGTGCCTCAGTGTCCCAGAATATAATATTAGGAAACTAAAAGTTTCCTCTTCAAGAATAAGAGATAATACATACGAAGGGCCTTGGATAATACTTGGCACAAATAAGTACCTAATAAATGCCAGTTATTAACACCACCAATAATATGAAGTCTGTATT
Source organism: Loris lydekkerianus (assembly GCA_963574355.1). Lineage (NCBI taxonomy): Eukaryota > Metazoa > Chordata > Mammalia > Primates > Lorisidae > Loris > Loris lydekkerianus. The sequence continues at coordinate 17,564 of CAUYPK010081208.1, forward strand.
TCCATATTGTTTCTTGTCTAAGAACTCACACAGAAAAAGTAAGAGGTTATGAACTATCCTGAGCAGAGGGAAAAGATTCTAGAAGACTCTCTAGTTAACAGAGTTTCTACCATGAAATCAAGTTCTTGCCTCTGGCTTGAACAGCATCCAAGGGAGTCCACTCCTGGCAGCTCAAGCTTCACATGTTGTTGGGAACACACTCTCAGGAACCTGGATCCCAGTCTGGGTGCGGCACGGCTTCCCAGAAGAACAAACAGTGGGCATGCAGATGCTGCCCCCCGGTGCCCCCGCTAACCTGCTGCCAAGGCTCTCTGCCATGGTCCACCAAGCCACATCTGAGTGCAAAAAACAAAACAACACCATCAGTCTGTGTGGCCAACAAAGAGAGCAGGTCTTGATCAGTAGACACTCACTGAACCAGCATCCCTAATAATAACAATGGCTGCCACACATGTGCCTGACACACCCTCCTGGCATACTTAGGTGTCTTCTTGTCAAACAGGCACAATCACCCTGTGAGGTAAGTGTTGGCGCTGCACCATCATTTTACAGGGAAGGAAATGAGGCTCAGAGAAATTCAGAGGAACTTGACCAACATGCCATACCTGCTAAGGGTCAGAGATAGGATTCCAACCCAGATCTGTCTAACTCCAAAGCTCAAACTCATTCTCCCACACCTGCTGACTCTCCAAGAGTCCACGTGCACAGTCCCGCTGTTCTCTGCGCAAGATTCAGAGCCCGACTGATAGACTCTGACCTGAAAGGAACCTCAGAGATTCTATCAGTTATTAAGCTGCTGTCTCTCAGCTCCGAGCCCACCTGGTACTCTGCTTTGTGATGCTAGGGATGGGACCCTACACAGCCCATTTTCCTTTGCCAGCTGTTCCCTTAAGCACTTTCAGTTGGAGGGAGAAGCCATCTGCCACTTCCTGCCCACTTCCCATTTAGGTCAGCATGGCGCCAGCAAAATTTCTTTTTCAGAACTTCTATGTCGATGATTCTGTGGCAGTTTTCTCAGCAACAGCCACATTGCACCACCCTCCCTCCTCTTCCCCAGAGACACCAGAACCGACAGATGCTAAGAGATGTGTCCCCTGGTCCAGGCTTCTATGTTTTAACAGCTTCAGCTTCTTCCCTCCATCCCGCCTGAGGAAGAAGAGTGGTAGCTTCTTCCTCAGTTGCTACCTCTGGTTCCTTTGTGCTCCCTAATTGCCTTTCCAGTTTTCTACTACCTGGTCAAGAATGGCTTACGTTAATTTCCCTTTTAAAATAACTGGCTTAGGGGGCACCTGTAGATCAGTGGGTAGGGCTCCAGCCACATATCTAAGGCTAGCAGGTTCAAATCCGACCCGGGCCAGCTAAAAATAACAATGACAACTGCAACAACAACAAAGATAGCCAGGCGTTGTGGTGGGCACCTATAGTCCAAGCTACTTGGGAGCCTGAAGCAAGAGAATCATTTAAGCCTAAGAGCTTTAGGTTGCTGTGAGCTGTGACACCACAGCACTCTACCCAGGGCAACAGCTTGAGACTCTCTCTCAAAAATAAAATAAAATAAAATAAAATAAAACAAAAATAACTGGCTTGGGTTTTGTCTCCTTACTAGACCTCAAGTTACATAAAGAAACATCTACTCTAATGTCTTTCAAATGAGGCCCAGAGAAATCAAATGACTTTGTTAAGCTGGCACACCTAATTAATATTAAAAATAATGTTTATAACATTTTTCTTGTTAATGTGTGCTACAACCTAATGGGGTACGTACCACCATCCCTACAAGAAAATTGTGGGAATCAAGGCTCAAAAGTTAAGTGATTTTCCTGATATTACCTACCTAATGAGTAACAGAGGTACAATTTCAACTGAATTTGTCTAACTGCAAAACCAAGGCTCTTAATCACGACTACGCATTTGGCCACTTCTCTCTCCACCCCTCTGGAATGGATAAATATCTCTGCATCTTCAAGGTCTGGTGAGCTCTTATCTGTGGTGTCACTCTCCTCTTAGAACTATCTTTGGTTGGGGGGGTTGTTTTGTTTTGTTTTCTTTTTGAGACAGGGCCTCGCTTTGTCACCCAAGTTAGCACACAGTGGCCTAATAGCTCATAGCAACCTTCAAGTCCTGGGGTCAAGAGATCCACCTGCCTCAGCCTCCCAAGCAGCTGAGAGTAGAGGTGCCCACCCTCAAGGTGCCACCTAGTGAGAAGTGCTCACTTTTGAAGCCAGTAATCTTCTCTTGGCACAGAACAAAAACCTAAATATTGTCCCAATCTACCAATGTTTCTTTAACCAAGTTCCCAAACCAAAAGAGAAGAAAGCAGCTATCTTTTACATCATATCATGTGTCTCCCAAGCTACCCTGGAATCTTCAGGAAGATTAAAGCCAGTTACAATGACTAGGAGTCCTGGATGATTCATAGACAAAAACAGAAGAGGACCACTTGACAATTAGGAAGGAGTGAGATAACAGTTATGAAAGCCATAAATACCTTTCATGTGCCTCCTGTAGGCTGGACTGCAACATAAGAAAGCTCCAATATGCTATTTACTAGTGATCAAAAAGTATAAAATTGCACTTCAAAAATATTAATAAGTCTTTCTCTATTACCTCTTGGCAGGTGCAGCCCAATTAGGAGCTGCAAAGGAGCTGGGTTTGGAGTCTAGCCACTCCCAAACTGGGAGCTCTGCTGATCACAGCTAAGCTGCAGTCTGCAGTCAGGATGGCTCCCGCAGAGAGGCGGCTACAGGGCAGTGGCAGGAGGAGGGGCTGCTGTTGTCTGCTCATGAGTCAACCTGGACACAGGCTGTTGCTCAGCTGCACGCCCCTGTTTGTAGGAAGCATCCACAAAGAGATTCATCTTAGTTCAAGCCCAGAATGGAGATTAATTCCGGGGGTAACAGAGAAAGTAGGTGGCCTTGCCACTGTCTAAGGGTTGCACCTACCTACCAACCCAGGAGTGGAAAATGTAATGAGAAAAAGACCTGGGCTTTTTCATGGGTCATGAGCTTTGGTGGACAGCTCCCTTGAAGCCCTTGAAAACTGTGCTGCTTTTATCCAATAACTAATTATGGACTACTAACTACGTACCAGGCAATGACAATATGGCTTTGTTTAAGTCAACAAACATGAGCTGAGTATTTATTACGCGCAAGCCAGAGAGAAAGGACTTTCTCCTAAAGGAAGTGGCCTTGGCCTTCTGGCCTCATGTGTGACTTCATGCTTATCCCAGCACCCTGGGTTTCACAGACCTTCCCAGTGCCCCACAGCAGGAGGTGGTCCAATTTGCTAGAGAGAGCACCAGACCAGAAGCCAGAAGGTTTAAGTCTAGGCTTTGCCATTCACAATTTACCCAACTCCTATAACCACTGCACCTCAGTAGTTTAGCATGTTAAAAGGAATCCGAAGAGTTAAAATCCAATGAGATAAATCTGAAGATAATTATTAAAATTTGGGACAGAGGGAGATGAAAAAAGGTATTTTAGTCCTATTTAGTCTCATTATAGTGGACAGATGAAATTTTCTTGTGATTATTAAGAAAAAATATGGGGAAAAAATGGAAACACAAAATCAGCCCTAGGAAAATGTGGCCATAGGTTTATCTTCAGGGCCTTACTTTTCTGTTCCGTGCCCAAACCTCAAATGTAGCCCCCACCACCACCCCTTCCAGAATCACTGGATCATAGCAAAAGATGATCTCCAAGCCCATCTCATCCCAGCTCCTGCCCCACAGGATCACAGCCACCAATACCCTGGAAGAAGCCTTCCCATCTTTGCTTGAATACATTTAATGGGGAGGTGCTCATCCTTTGACATTATACATTCCTTTTCTGCTCTGCTCTGATGAGCAAGAAATGTGAAATCCCACCCCTCTCCCTGTATCTCCCTCTCACTAGTCCTCGTTGAGATCCCTAAAGACACCTGAACTCCCCTAACCTCTCTTCTCCAGGACAGCCTTTGACCCAGTGCCTCATTCTCCTTTCTGTCATAAGAATACCTATCAACTGCTTTGGGATTTACAAAGCACCTTTCTTATGAGTCATTAGCAAAATGACATTCTGAAGTGGTGGCAGGGGGAGGCCCACACCCTGACATCACTTGGGCTCTATGAACAGAAATGAGTTCTTCACCCTGTTCATTCAGAAGTTGACATTAGTCATAAAAAATAGGCATGACCTTTTCAACCAGACCCTAGGGAGGAGATACTAAAAATAAGTCTATGTCCTCAGGCTCCATGGCCAAAGCCACACTATGAATAACCCTCAGTGTCCCTAGAGACCCAGACACCAAACAAGAAGGGACCTGTCAGCCAATTTGCATGTGGGGATGCAGGGGACGTCATCACCCCATCTGCCTGTTTCCTCTAAAAGGTGAGGTATGGACCAAAGCCAAAGAGACCCTATCCACTCCTCAGTCAGAAGGTAGCCCAGAGGAGGAGACTGAAGGATTGAGAGAATGGGGGATTTCACTATATCATAATTATAATAATTTCCCTCACTATTTGAGAATTGTTAGTAAGGACTTGAATTCAAATTAACCTATGATTATAAAAATAAAATCTCTGGCTATTCTAAGCCCAAGTCACTAGACAGTAAAAGGGCTTCATCCCTTGTAAGTATTATCAGTTAATAAGAACAGGAATAACAATTTATTGAGCTAGCTATTGTGCTTTGCCTATAATATCTCATTTAATTCACACAACAACTCTATGAGGGGTGCTATTATTATCCTCATTTTGCAGATGAGAATAGAAGCTGTGTAAAGTCATATAACAGGTTAAGAAGTGACAAAAAAAAAAAAAAGTGACTCTGAGCCCACATGACTCACAACCTGAGCTCTTCACCAAGAGACAAAGACAGAAAGAATGAGGCCACCTTCCATAGACAAGTCATAAAGCAATTCCAGTCAGACCAGGGTCTCTAGTGACCATTCACCCCTAGGCATCTCTTCTCCGGAGAAGGAAGCAGGGCAGGCTCTGACAGATGTGAAGTCTCGGGGGCCCCTGGTACCAGGAGCTCTGGGACCTGAAGTCTATCTAGAGTTTGTCTCCATTGCCCAACATGCCACACTTGGATCCCCAATCTCCCTGCCTCTGCTGCCACCTGTGCCTGCCTGACCAAGCACAGACATTTGCTCCTTCAAGCCTGGGCTAAGCCCTGCACCCACACGCCAATATATGGGTCATTTTTCTTCTAATATGCATTAAAATATACAACTGTTGAAGTTTTTAAAATTTCCCATCAGTAATACAGAAACCACTGCTGACATGCACTGCCTGGTCAGATGCACAAGTCTCTTTTATAACACTGTAAACATGGGGTCAACCAACCTTCCATCACTGACTCTAGTGAAGGGACTCATCACTTTCCAACTGTTCCCTGAAGATTTCCTCCCAGATGGAAGGTCTGATACCTCTGCAAGGGCAGCGCACAGTACTGAAGAAGCCACAGAGACACTCTACAATTTTTGCATTTTTTTCAGAAAGAATTTTCTGAGAGAGAATGAGGCTTTAAGGTCAGAGGTAGTTAGAATTTCAGCTCCACTATTTGTGAGTTCCTAAACAAGTGACAACTTCACTGAGCCTCAGTTTCTTCATTCTCCAAGGGGGCTATAAAATACCCACCCTACCCCCCCCAGGGCTATGCCATAGGTAAGATTGCGCACATAAAGAACCCAGTGTAACAACCCAATAAAAATAAATTCTCTTCATTTCCCACAAGAATAATGAGTAAAATGACCTGAAAGCATTGACTCATGACTTTCCTTGGTAAGAATTTCCTGGCTGATCTGGTAGAGGTGTTCCAATCATTCACTGCTATGCATAGGAATTTGGGGCAGTATTTTTCTTTACACCTGGCTGAGAGCCTGATTATCTTTCCAAACCATAACTGGGGTTCATAATCATTCCAAACATTAAGACAGAATTTCTGACTAAAATGACAGAGCCTTGGCTATTGGTTTTCTAAAGACAACAGGTTTCTAAGACCCTGGAGGGGAAGCTGGCCTGCCTTCAGGGAGCACGTGGGAGGCAAGGTGGGCTCTAACCTGGGTGGGACTAACAACCCTGAATCTGGCTGGATGCTTAAGGTGACAGAATTTTGACAGAAAATCATCAACCATCACTATCAAAAACACTGGGGTCTTTGAGCAGAGGCTACGTGACTTGCAGAAAAAGTAGAGCTCAAGCACAGACAATCCTAATGAATTGGACAGGTGGTTAAAGCCTTATGTGCAATTGTTTTCACTCATTATTATGTGACATTAAGCAAATTTTCTGCTGAGCACAGTGACCTTGACATGTGATTTCTGGTGCTCCTCTGTATATACACAGAGCAATAAGAAGTAATGATTCCCAAAGAGCCCATCTAATCTGACAATTTTCATTAGCCTCCAAAGGGAGATTTTACCTTTTCCCCATTTCTCCAATTTTTTTTTTTTTTAGTGTTACTATAAAAAAGAGGGAGAGAACAAGGTCGATAACCTTCAAGATATCCTTCAAAAGTTGTGATATAAATGCTACCTTTCACTCATCTTCACCACTAGTCAGCATTTCTCAGCAGGTGGATTAAATATACACCTGGCTGAACTTCCTTTTCCTCTGAATCTTGGAGGTAATCTCAGGTGCTTCATGTGAGTTTGGCCTAAGAATCATGGGTACTAGACTTTAAGAACCAAACAGTATGAATGAAGCCTAGTGGATCCTGATTGACCCATCTCAACTGATTTCAAGACCACATTTGAGAATATGAGTCGTAAGGGCCTTGGAAATAAAATTCTGATTCTAATCATTTACAAACTTTATTTGATATAAGTGAAATCCATTACCCAAACCTCACTGTTTGTTTCTGATATTGAAACCACTAAAAGAAAAAGAAAAAGAGTAAAATATAATTTAAACAATTTACAACAAAAATTAATTTAAAAATAGCATTCAGCACAAATTTATACTTAATTATTCATCATTAGCAGCAAATAACTACAAATGATGATGTTCAGTCAATTACAATGGGTTTAATAAGGATCTCAATTTAAAAAGTATATAAATTATAAGCCAAAAATTTGACAATCCAACTTTTTTTTTTTTTTTAATAGTCCCTAGACAGTAGCCCTATGGTTGAGTGCTGTGGCATCATAGCTCATAGCAACCTTGAACTCTTGGGCTCAAGTGATCCCCTTGGCTCAGCCTCCCAAGTAGCTGGGACTACAGGCACCCACCACAATGCCCAGCTATTTTTAGAGATGGGGTCTTGCTCTTGCTCAGGCTGGTCTCAAACTGCTGAGCTCAGATAATCCACCCACCTCAGTCTTCCAGATCTAGGATTACAGGCATGAGCCACTGCACCAGGCCTCTATACAACTTTTCATACATTGCCCAACTATTTCAGGTTTATCGAAATCCTTAATTTTGATACACTGCACATTTCAACTTCAAAATAAAGACAGATTTTTTTTTTCTAGCCCTCCAAAAGCTATTGCTACATGTCCCCTCTTCCCTTCCCTACTGCTCTGGTATCTTTGATTATCAATCTTTCTTTTTTTTTTTTTTTTTGGAGACAGAGTCTCTAGCTGTCACTCTGGGTAGAGTGCCATGGCGTCACAGCTCACAGCAACCTCAAACTCTTGGGCTTAAGCAATTCTTTTGCCTCAGCCTCTCAAGTAGTTGAGACTACAAGTGCCCGCCATAACATCTGGCTATTATTTTTGTTGCAGTTGTCATTGTTGATTTCAGCTGGCCTGGGCCTGGTTCAAAACACCAGCCTCAGTGTATGTGTCCAGCACCCTACACACTACGCTATGGCTGCCACCCTGATTATCAATCTTGAGAACACTTGTCCATTCTTGTATTAGTCTCCAAGGAACTATTTCTCATTCACACACCTCCACAGTCTGCCCCACAGTAAACAAGCTCTGTTATCAATCCCAGGGAGAAAACTCTTAGCACAAAAATATCCAAAATAATAGAAAATACCGAACCGTAGACTTTTTGTTTCAGAATACAGTAGTCCCCCCATCTGTGGTTTCACTCTCTACAGTTGCAGTTACCCACAGGAACTACAAAAATATTAAATGGAAAGTTCCAGAAATAATACATAAGTTTTAAATTGCACACCTTTCTGAATGGTAGAATGAAATCTCATGCTGTCCCACTCTATCCACCCAAGACATGAGTCCTCCTTTTGTCCAGCTTATCCATGCTATGGACTGCCCCTTAGCTACTCAGTAGCCATCTGGCTCATCAGATCAACTGTTGAAGTAGTATCGTAGTGCTTGTGTTCAGGTAACCTTTACTTACTTAATGGCCCTGAAGCATTAGAATACTGATGGGGGATATTGGCATACTTGTTCTATTTTACTATTATTATTATTATTATTATTATTTGCTGTTGTTGTTGTTAATCTCTTACTGTGTCTAGTTTATAAATTAAACTTTATCGCAGGTATGTATGTATAGGAAAAAACAGTTTACACAGAGTTTGGTACTATTTTCAGTGTGGGGTCTTAGAATACATCTTCTGTGGATAGGGAGACTGTTTCATATTATATAAGTGTTAGGGGATAATTGAGCTTTTCTAAGAATAGTTTCTAGAATAAATTTTAGATGCACTTTGTCAGTTTTCTAGATAGACACATGAGGAGTGAGAGCCCACACATTAGAGCATGAACTGGTAAGAATTTGAGATTTTAAATTTGCCACAGTGTGGATGTACTTGAAGTTGATTAGACAGGAACACACAAAAAATGCATGAGTACCCAGTCACCGCCCCCAGGCACTCCTCTGCTGCCATCTAAGGAGGAAGTTAACTTAACTTCTGGGTCAGTCCCTAGACCTTTTTTTATTATGCTGAATCAAGATAATGGGGAAAGAAGGAAAATTAAAGTCACCAAAAAAGCTAAGGTGACCTACATAATGGAGAGCTGTGCAAATAAAGGAGAGGGGAGAGACAGGCAGGCTAGTTCCTGTGGTTTGGTCGGGATTTGGGAAGTAGCACAGAGTCAGGGAGAAGAGAGTGTAGGAGCAGCTGCAGTGTCGTATGTTTAAGAAGTTCTGCTATCGCATTCTCAGAAAAGACAGCAAGAATGCTTCAATCTGCTCATAATTCTTATTTGTTGGTCTGGACCAAGAGTGACTTTCTCTATCTGCATGGTATAGAGTGTCCACAAAGATTCCAGTTACCAGGCAAGTTGGCAATCACTGACACAGCTGTGTGTCTGGGTGTCTTGTTCTTTTACCATAGGTTGCTCCCCTCTCTCCTGCTAGACATTAAGGTCTTTGACATCACTTACAATGCTTTTTGTAAAATAATACAAATAATTATTTTTTAAAATAATAAAAATCTTAAAAAGTACAGAACTCTGCACACATTGTGGTGGGAAATGCTCATTACAGTTCACTGTTTGAGGCAGAAATAAGATTGAGGCCAGGGTGGCACCTGTGGCTCAAAGGAGAAGGGCGCCAGCCCCATATGCCGGAGGTGGCGGTTCAAACCTAGCCCCGGCCAAAAACTGCAAAAAAAAAGAAAGATTGAGGCCAGTTAGCTACAACTAGAGTTATAGCCGCATGCCCATTTCCCATTTCCTTCACTGAGGTTCTAGGAGAGGCAAAGAAGTCCCAGCTGTCACCATGAGTTTGAGGTTGCTGTAAGCTGTGATGCCATGGCACTCTACCAAGGGCAACATAGTGAGACTCTGTCTCCAAAAAAAAAAAAAAAGAAGTCCCAGCTGTCAATTCCGAAATCCCCATGTGCACCATCCCCCAATTACTTCAACTATTACTAATTATTGTCACCTCACAACACACTGCCTCACACAAGTGCATCTTAATAGCATAGCTGAGAACCTGGGTTTCTCAAATCATTTGCTTCAAGTCAATGAAAAAATCCATTTGAAAAAGCCAGAAATGTCTACAGATTCTGACACCACTGGTTGGAGAAACAATCTCCAAAAATGCAGAATGAATAGCAGTGATCAAGCTTAGTGTGGGCCTTCCCCAAACCAGGACTGGTTGGCTCTGCATACCTCTCCAGGGCAAGGGGAAGTATGGCCTGAAACAGTCTAAAGTGTAGTAGGAACAACACTCGACTTAGAGTCCAGAAAACTGAATTCAATCCAACCTCTTTCATCATCATCATCATCTTCTTATGGATGGTCTGGACCAAGAGTGACTATCCCTATCTGCATAGCATCAAGTGTCCACAAAGATTCCAGTTACCAGACAAGTCGGCAATCACCGACATAGTTGTGAGTCTGGGTGTCTTTGGTTCTTTTACCATAGGTTGCTCCCCTCTCTCCTGATAGACATTAAGGTCTTTGACATCACTGACAATGCCTTTTGTAAAATAAGATTAAAATCTACACCCAGGCAATTCTAGATGTAGACATTATACAAAGAAATGGACTCTGGAGCTAGTCAGAACTGAATTCAAATCCCAGCTTCCTCACTTACACTGATCATTTTGTACCTCTTTTTCCTCATCTGTAAAAAGGGATAATAATATTTATGTATTTATTGAAGTTTTTTGTAAGAATTAAATGAAACATATATAGGCACCCAGTAAAGATCAGTTACTGCTGGGTGGCCCTGGATAAATCATTTAACAAGTCACCAACCCTCAGTTTCCTCTTTTGTAAAGTAATGGGGATGGATCACATAATTTCAAAGACACTTGACAACAGGGAACTCTGAGAAAATGTCAGATCCTAGCAGAGGACAGTAGACATAAGGAACAAATAGCTAAGGAAAATTCGGCCTTCGATGTTGATTAAATCTTACCAGAATGGTTAAGATGAAGATGACAGAGACCAAGCAGATTAGAAAGGGCATCCTCACCCAGGCATTTATTTAAGGAAATGAAAATTGCCTAAAGTTGATTGGGTATGTAAAGCAGCTCTCACTCCCCTCATAAAGACCATCCCCACAGAGAGAACCAATGGAGAGAAAGAAAAAGAACATGATAACCAAAAAAAATTTTTAAGACCAGAACAAGTATATTCAATGAAAATCAAATTTTTTTAATGGAACAAAAAACAAACTGGACCAGGACTGAGTTTCAATACTAGATTCATCACTAGCTAGATTTCCAATTTTGCTTTGGCTACCAAGAAGTTCCCAGTCAAATGAATTGCTCATTTTTAATAATTCAATAGGAATATTATGGCCTACATATTGTCACTGGAACTCTGCTTCTCCCTTTCACGTGGAAATGCTTTAACTTATTTTCTGTGATCACAGCTTCATTTTTATTTTAGATTTTCCTATTTTATTGTATCTATTCTTATAACCCACTTGAATTAATTTCTGAAACATGGCAGAATATAAATAAATAGAAATCATTCTGTGAGTCACTCATTTACTTGACATGTTATTTTCCTATGTATAAGACAAGAGTTTGGGACTCTGTCCAGCATCCCTTTCAGCTCTAACCCCGTTAATTCTAGTCTTTCATTTTGTAGCTCAAAGGCCATATTATGTTGTATTTTTAGAGCCTTGATTCAGTAAAGAAAGACAGCATTGGGCTCTCCAATACATTTTAAGTTTTCTTTGTACTTTTACTAGGAGTCATTTATGCTCTGGAAGATTATTTCAGCAACACTAATGAATTTTAAATGACTCATTTTGCAGATTTTCTGTTATCCTGTTACTATTAGGTACTCCATTACTATCCTTAGGATTAGAGATATAACCCTAACATTTGTACATAACAGTGTTTTTCAACCTTTTTTATCTCAAACTTGAACTTATAGTTAAACTTCTGTAGCACTCTTAAATTATGTTGATCAAAAATAAAGAGTAAAGAAAAGAATAATCTTATAGTGCTTTGAAAAGTAATTTAATTAATGATCTTTAAAAATTATCACAGCACACCTGGCATACCTAAGATCTTCTCACAGCACATTGGTTAAAAATCACTGGTCTAGAACTTTTCAAGTTGACTAAGAGTTTGAAAGAATCCCACCTAGTTCTCCGGCAACCCTGTGTGATGATGAAAACGGAAATGCAAAGAGATTGACTGACTTGGTCAAAGTCACCCAGGTAATGATTAGCATAAGAACTTGAATTCTGATCTTCTGACTCTCATTCCTTGGCTTCCCCAACTCCCATCCTCTATAAAGACTCTTCCAGCTCCTACTGAGCACTTCTAGTTCACGTTCCTCCTATGACAGCCTTTTTGCTGTGTTGCTCTGGAGAGTTATCTGCTCCAGTCCCATGGAGGACCACAGGATTGGTCTTATCCTTCTCTGACATACAGATCTTCCAATGTCTGAAAACAGCAATTCTGTACCTTTAAATCTTTTATTCCTGAGCTAAACGTAAGCCAAATTCCCTCAGAGCTATTTTATCTGTTAGGCGCAAGAGGCCTAGAGACCACCAGCTTTCCAGGGCCATATAGAAAAGATGAAATGAATTGGCTCTGAACTAGAGATAGCAAAATTGAAATTTAATTAGTTATTTAATTAACTCCTGAAAATGGAACATTACATTAACTCCATTGTCAAAATTATTATTCATAAAAATATTCACTACAGATGAAAATATTTATAGATTAGATTCTTTTGTTTTTCAAGAATTCCTAAGTAGGCAGAACAATTGATTAGGAAACATAACCAAATGTAAATTGAATAATCATTCATAGACAAATTATTTTAATGGCAAAACTATAAAAATGCCTTCAACAGTTTTATGGAAAATTTTACATTTAATTCAAGACATGGGTGCATTTTAATGTTTGGTCTAAGTGACAAAACCTCCAGAAGAGTCTATAGAAAGTTAAAAATGGTCCTGAGCTTTCATGGGCTAAATTTCTCCATACAGGCTGAGATACCTTTAGTAAAATTGCTCCCTATGGCTCCATAGTTCATACAGTTTTTTCTATTTGGTGAGTTTGGCTACAGCCCCATTTGGGGGGAGACAATGAAATTGCTGGAGAGTGCTTTGGCCTGCCACAATACCACCAGCATGCCCCATGGTGCACCAGAAGCTTCCTCTCTCCATACAAGTCAAAACTCATCTTTTCCAGATGTGATAAGAAAATGTGCTTAAAAAACCAAACTCTGATAAAACAGCCACTAAAGTTGGCCACATTGCCAGGGGCATGGTTTTAATTGCCTCAAGGAGCCTTGGGGTTCATGGCAGGATCCTAAAAATATTGTAGGTTAAAAACCATTTTGAATCTAGACACAGATTGTTGTTAATTCTGTTAAACTTTTTGTATTCTATTGATACAATTGGTGTCAAAATGGGCAATTCTTTAAACGCTTAATGGCTCTGTGAGTGCTTCCTTCAGCGAGCCTAAGGTGAGGCCATCTGGTATGAAGTCTTCTGAGAAGTCACCGAGGGGAAAGGTGTGGGCTCACTTTGTGAATTCTAAGGGCTGGTGACGATGACAAACCTACCTCTGGGAGGGCTGAGCCTATGACTTGGGGAGTCCTGGGGGGCTGGGTTATTGAGGCAACAACATTAATGGTCTCTACTGAAGCCATAGCCAGTTCTAGAACTTACTTCTCTGCTGGAAAAATGAAAACCTGAATCTTACCTGGGTTCTAGGAGGATTTCCTGAGTCCCTCTGCCTGAGGCAAGAAATAAAGCAAACTCTTGGGAAGGGTGGATAGCGGACAGGAAAGCCTGAGTCAAGAAGATGTGTGCATGGTGGTGCCTGTGGCTCAAGCGGTTAAGGGCCAGCCACACACACCAGAGCTGGTGGGTTCAAATCTGGACTGGGCCTGCCAAACAATGAAAACTACAACCAAAAAATGGCCAGGTGTTGTGGTGGATGCCTATAATCCCGGCTACTCAGGAGGCTGAGACAAGAGAATCACTTAAGCCCAGGAGTTTGTGAACTGTGACACCACAGCACTCTACACAGGACAATAGCTTGAGGCTCTGTCTCAAAAAAAAAATCAAGAAGATGTGTGCAGGCCGGGTGCAGTGGCTCACACCTGTAATTCTAGCACTTTGTGAGGCCAAGGCAAGAGGATCACACAAGACCAGGAGCTTGAGATCAGCCTGACAACATAATGAGACCCTATCTCTATAAAAAGTAGAAAAATTAGCCACACATGGTGATGTGCATGTTCTCAGAGGTACAGAATCCTGAGTGAGGGTGAATTTGCTTCATAAAACCCTCTGTCTCCATCAAGCATTTCAGGAGTCTGTCCAGGACTACCTCCTGCCCCATTTTTCAAGTCCATTTGTTCCAGATCTGTGCCTTAAATCTAAATTTGCCTTTCTGTTCCAGCCCTTCAGATTGACGTTTGAATAAGCTTGGTTCTAGACTCTGAACCTTTCTATGCTCCCAAAGCTTGTCCTGCTATAGAACACAGCCAGGGCTGCAGAGTCCCATCTCTTGTTGTCCAGGCAAAAACTTCAGCTCAAATGCCAAGATATCTGGAGCTTCTATGTAGAGACTTAGCCACGGCCCTTGAGGAAAGTGACAAGTGTGGCCATGGAGCAATAAACCGCCTTTAGAAATTCAGTAGTACTTATCGGGTGCCTGTGCTATGCAGGAGCTGTGCCAGGCACTGATGGTATAGCAAGGAACAAGTCCCACCTGGGCCCTGCCCTCACAGAGTTAGAATCACCTTCTAACCTGCTGAAGAAACACTGTGCTTCCTCACCCACTCCCGGTATGCAGTGGTCTGGTTTCCAGAGCAGCTTGCATCTTTCCAATTCTAATATGGACAATAGGAGCAGTCACAGCCATATGGACCAGCACCACCTGGAATAGCAATAAAGTCGGTACAGCCAAGGTTCATTCCATCCTTTCCACCTGATTCTCTCTCTATTTCATGATTTTTTGCTGTGGGAACCCCATGATTTAGACGCACCTCCAGCATAGATCCATCAGTCACTTCAAGATGCAGCTGTAGAGCAAAAGAAAAAAAAAAACACATAACAGACAATAAATACCCTATAATTCTCCATTGTACTGAATTTGTTCTTTCCATTAAAATAAGTAGAAGTGATTTACCTCACTGGAGAGTACATGACAGCAAGAAAAAGGTAGCTCATTAAACTATATTTATTCTCTGTTAGCCTTATAAAAACAACTCTCATTCAGATTAAAATACCCGAAACCAAGATTCAGTCACCTACAGGGAATATGACCAATTAAAAAGAAGTATTCTTGAACCATGGGGTTGATTCCTTAAAGGGTGATTCAAGAGACTATGCTCTCTTATGACAGATCCCAACATAAGCCTTCTCCTAACAAAGACCGCAGATACTGGTGTCTCTCAATCTTTCAAAGTTTGTGATATCTAACTCAAATCTATTCCTCCAAAATACCATTTAATTCTTATTCTCTTATGCTACCCTCAGTGATATTAAATTTTAGACATCATTTAGGCAATATATTTTAAAAACTGAGTTGATTTAACATTTTTCGATTTTAAAATTATTTTTAAACTGGGTATTTTATGGTCTTTTGCAATATTTACTCATGTGTCTCAATTTGTGGAATAAATACATCACAGAAGGTTCGCCTTTACAGTGATTCTCCCTCCTCTGAGAGCCATACAAAACCAATCCCAAGACAAAATAAAATCAGCTTTAGTGATGCAGAAATCCTTTTTACAATCTTAAAGGAGAACTTTTTGATAAAATAATAATACACATATTAAGACTAAAGTTCCTTTTGTTTGGCAGGATTACTTCTAGAGTTAAAAAAAAAAAAAAAAACAGCAATTATAGCTTAAGAACAGAACATCCTAGACTAAAAATTCATTCAGCTTTTATCAAATCTCCTTACTGTCATTGTACAAGAGAATAACAGGAAACTCTTTGGGTGCTCAGACCTTGTTTCCTAGCAATCTATGGAGACTGAAGGCTCTCAGGAATAAGCAATTGAGCTAAGGCTTGGGAAGGGTGGAAACTAGGGTTCCAAATATTGCAGGAAGTGGACCAATGAGGCAATTATGTGTTCAGTATTACCTCTAATCCAATTTAAAGTCAGGCGTTAGGGAGCGACTTTAACAATGTAACAATGCCTTTAATCATCCAGAAACCAGTATATCCAAAAAGGGTGTGAAATGGGGATAGACAAGCTAAGGAAAAAGTAACTGTCTAATAGAAGGGAGCTAAAATGTAGTGTGTGGATCAGGTTGCAGAGCAGCCAGGAGTTCCGCATCTGATCCTGAGAGAAAGAGAAAGAGAGAGAGAGAGCAAGCCAGTGCACCTGCACACATGAATCATAACAATGCAGTTTCCTTTAACTCTAGAAGTGATCTGCCAAACAAAGTAAGTTTCAGTCTTCACATGGATGTCATTATTTTATCAAAAAAATTCTCCTGATAATTCGTGATCTAAGAAAGGATTTCTGCATCACTGGCAGGGATTTTATTTTTGTCTTGGGATTGGTTTTATATGACTCTTATGACTTTGCTAAAAGTTGGTACAGATGAGGTCAGAAGAAAAGGCTGGGGAAACAGAATACAAATCTAAATACATGGCATATTTTCAATAAGGTAAAAATGAAGGAAATTTACCAAATTTTAACTGTGGTTATTTCTAGGACTGTGAGAATTGTGGTTGATTTTTCTTTTTGCTTTTTTGTATTTTCCCAATTTCTACAGTGAGTACCTATCTTTGGCTTCCATGTACATATGTACAACAAAGAAATGTTTTGAGGGAAGGAAGGGAGGGAGGGAGAACAGGTGGCGCCAGGACCTGCCAACTTAGCCCCTGAGATGTTGGTGCAGCCCCCAGCAGAGGAACCAGTGGGCTGGAGAGTAGGCAGGGAGGCCCTAGGAAGCTCCAGTAGCTGGAGGGGCCAGACAACTGTGTCTCCTTCCCCTTGCACTTCTGGCTGAAGGGGGAAACCCACCTTTTCTAGGGCTGGTCAATTTCGTGGCCTGGTCAATTTCATGTAAGTTTCCAAGGCCTGAGAGTTCCAGCCTCAGCAGCTAAATGTAGGGCTGAGTGTCTCTTTAGAGGACCCACTCCCTAAATGTAACAACTAAGCTAGGGCCCCCTGCTGCTAAATGTAAGGCTGAATGTCACTTTAAGAGGACCGACGCCCTAAATGTAACCATTGCATTTTGGCAAAATAACCCCTTGTGACTATATATATCTCTGAGCAGAGAGCCCGGAGACAGACAGAAGGAGGCAGCAAGAGAGCCTGTTCCCCAACCTGGATCCTCTCTGCCAGGAGCTTTGGCGTCTTTTGTATTCTTTGTTTCTGTAAATAAATCCTGTCACTGAAACCCCTGTATCATATATGGCGACCACAAAGGGACTGAAGATGTAATTCCGGTAAAGGAAGGAAGGAAGGAAGGATTAGTTCTGGAGTTCAAGGGGCAGCAAGCAAAGATAAATCCCCCTAAGAGAAAACTATTATAATAGAAGGAAGACTCAATCAAGAAGCTGGAGATGAAATAGGTGCAGAAACATTAAAATCCAACCTAGAGGCTACACCATTAGGGGGCAGGGCTGGAGAGAAGCCAGGGTTGGACTCAAAGAGGACTCTGGGGATGAAACATGGGCTGTAACCATGATGGGCTCTTTAGTTAGGCTATAGAGCTGTAATTTACAAACCTGTGTGTACTGGCACCCCCATTTCCTCAGACTGTAATAAAATAGACTTTGGATCAAAGTAAACAACTGAATGTGTGAACTCAAAGCCTATTCCAGAAAAGGACGTAAGAGGAGTGGAAGAGAAAGACAGCCATCCCAAAAGATGCCATCTAGCGAGGACATCTGCTGATGCCAGTGAAAAGAGGCCAAGATAAACACAACCCAGGAGCAGATTGACAGGGACCCAAAGCAACTGCTCTCAGCCCAGACACACCTCCAGGAGCACAGCATCCCAAAGGCAGACCTGGTGTAGAGTGGAGGAGCCCTGCAGACTCTCCAATGTGAGAGCTGCCATCCCATCCCCCTCCTCTCAGTGACTGCTGCATGGTCCAGGATAGGACGACCTGAAAGTGACTCTTTAAGGGAGGCACATGATATTTACATGGTAACAGAGAAACAGTTTGCATAACAGAGAAACAGTTTGCATATGTTAGTTCTCAGTCTTTCTCCTCCTCCCAGGCTTCAGATAATTCAATCTCAACCCTCCTCACCCCGCCACCAACCATGGATGGTCTTGCTCTGACAAACAAGCCCTTTGGGACCTGTTAAAGCAGAGGGACTGGAAGGGCGAGAAGGATGGGAGGCACAGAGGTTAGAGCTAGTGGGAGCGTGGAGGATTTTATTGGAGGGAAGCTGGGGTGAGGGAGATCAGAGAGCAGCTTCAGTGTGAAGGAAATGGATGGAGGAGAAAAGGAGGAGATAAAAATGTGTTGTGGAACTCTTGCAGAGTTCAAGAAAGGCAAGTAAATGTCTGAGATCTTTGGAAATTACTTTTGAAAACTGGACAGTATCATTTTGACCACAACAGTGATCTGAGGCCATCCCAGGAGGACAGGGGCTTTTTAAAGATTACACGTTGATGAGGCACATCTCCTTCCTATGGGGACCATGGGGGTGCAGGGGTGAAGTTAACTAGACCCAGCAAAATCACAGCAAACAACTTTACTCCCTAATGTTCTTGTGTGTATTGGCTAAAATAAGGGTCTTTAGTCCCCGCTGTTTCCCCCTGGGATTTTTTTCTAACAGAATCGTCCCTGATGCTCCTGACTGTGAAACCTGCTCAAATTTCTCTGACAGTACAGAAAGTGTAAAAGCACATAGTGTTAGAAGTGACGGGGGAAAAAATGATAATATCTTCCCTACGGTTGAACTATGCAGAAATGTCTACTCTGGGCATGTTTTAAAAGATTAATGACGAAATCTGAAATATTCTTTGTATCCAGAGCATGGTGCTTGACAATTTCTTACCTTGCTGTCCCTAATGGAAGCCCTTTAATGAAGTCAATTGTATTTAGCTGAATCAGTAGGAATAATGTGCCAGTCTGCGTACGCTGAGCTGGTTCTACTAAACTTGATTGTGCAGTCATAGGCATATTCATAGTGCATCCTGGTACCTGTTGGGGTTCCTAAGAACACAATAGTAACACCTGAGTCTTAGTGAACAGTCAAGAGATAAATGGAAACAAATGACTTCCCCAATATGGTGCAGAAATATTCACTGCATGGCACAATACAGGACAAAGATAGAAAGAATGTGGCATCCATTCTACCACCCCACTTTCAGGGACCCTAACAGACATCAATAATTAGTCACTATAATCTTTCCTGCTGAACTAGGTGTGGTCCCAGAAATGTTCTCTTTGCAGTTCCCCAGGCAGTCAGAGCTGGCATGTGAGATGAGATCTATCTGCTTTCCTACTCTGTGGAATGATTATAGCCAAAATTTCAATTTGGGGATGAGTGTTCAAAGATCCACCCCAGGGAAACACAGGGTATTAGAGATGGTGGTGCAGAGACAAACTGGTAGCAGAGTAGTTGGCCTTCTGCAAAAATCATAGGTTGCATACAAGTGGCAGGTGCCAGAAAAGGCCTCCCTCAAAACTCACAAATGTCTCTCATTTCCCTTCTTGGTTTTAGGCACTGAGGGCTGCTGTTCAAATAAAGGCATTTGCAGGAAACAGTAACCTTTTAAGCTATCATCTTTCTACACAACTTGACTCAAATTATTATTATTATTATTTATTTATTTTTAGAGATAGTGTCATTTTATCATCCTCAGTAGAGTGCTATGGCATCACAGCTCACAGCAACCTCCAGCTCTTGGGCTTAGGCGATTCTCTTGCCTCAGCCTCCTGAGTAGCTGCGACCACAAGCACCCTCGCCACAATGCCTGGCTATTTTTTGCTGCAGTTTGGCCAAGGCCAGGTTTGAACCCACCACCCTCAGCATATGGGATGGGCGCCCTACTCACTGAGCCACAGGCACCGCCCCTCAAATTAATTTTTTACATCAACAAACCAAACACCTGAAAGACTCTGAAGAGTTAAGGTTCAAGCTGGCTCTGGTCTAAAGAGACAAATGACCAGGGGTCAGTCAAAGGAGGTGCCACGGCCTGGGTGCATATACCAGGGGTGACTTCCTTTATAAGCCACGCATCAAATCCTCAACTACAGAACAAAATCCCATATTAAGTAGCTGAGAAAAAAAAAAAATTTTGATTAGGATTCTACTTATAGTAAATGAAATTAAAATTTGAGAAAATAATTTTTTTTATCTTTTATAATTAGATTATAATTGGCAGAACCACGTACTAAGCCTTTAAACAATAATATTTATATTGAGGGAAAGGATTACTTTTCCAACAAAGAGGAAACAAAGAGGGCATAATGGTATTGTAAAATATCCTTCACATTTGATTTCTGCACTATGATCATATAGAATACCCCTTCTGCTAAAATGTCCAAGGGATTATTAATTTATCAATATTGACATTCAAATCATTTGCTTTGAAGACTATCATGTCATAATCTTTACTGGCTTTCTCTTCTACAGTCATTACCTTATCTGACTTTCCCTGACCTCATCTATGTATAGTTTGAGCCGTACTACAACATTATTTTCTTCAACTTCGTGAAATATTTGCAGGATAGACAATCCCCTTTGCAACCCATTTATGTTGAGTGTGCATTTATATTATCTGAAATTACAACATCCACTGATGAAGTTCACTGGAAAAATATATGCATAGGTGAAGAGACACGGTTGATAACATTACATGGAGGTGGGGGGCAACTTGAGAGAATAAAAATTTTACAAGTTCGTGGTGATTACTTTCATGTGGTGATAAATTTTGCTTCCCTATGAAACCATGTACTTGTTGGGACTAGGATAATAAACACTCAGACATTGAGGATATCTACTTTGTGCAACCCTTACCCTGGCACACAACTGATTGATCAGAGAGGATCACTGATGAAATAAACCAATCATTTTCTGTTTCATGGGAATTTAGAATTAACACAGAGAGGGTACAAAAAAAATGTATAGACAATTTAAGAAAGGGAAAAACTGTATTAAAATTGTAATACTCAAGTCATGTTTGACTTCTGCAATGGTAAGAAATACAAGATATAATATATAGGATAACAAACATTTTCTGTACATACTGAGCATTGCAATACAGTATTTTCCTTAAAATGTTTGACTTCTGCAATTGTAAGAAATGCAAGATATAATATATAAGGTAAAAAATAGTATCTGTATATACTGAGCATTGCAATACAGTTTTTTCCTTTCTTAAAATGTATATACATTTTTTGGTTCCCTCTGTACATATACATATGTATAGCAAATATATATGAGGGCTGTCCAGAAAGTATCCAGCCATGTAATATGAAAAATAGAAATATATATAGCTGGGAACTTTCTGAATAGCCCTCAAATACTGGGTAGTAGTGATCTCTTAACTTTTCATTACACATCCCTATCAGTTAAAAAATGTTAACTATGTACTTTCAATAGATGAGTTTTTATCTATAAATTGTATTTATAACACATACAGTATATTTGTAAATTATATGAATATAATTATTTTTTTAAATATGAGTGAAAATATTTTTAAAGTTTTTCATTTGTGACCAATATAAAATATTTTTATTCCTCAAAACAAAAATTATTTTTAAAAAAATAATATTTTTCAGGTTATTGTGAGAGCACAAATAGCCAGATCACAATTTTTGAATTTGTTCGGTATAGTCCCTCTTGTAGTTGTGTCCCACACCCCAAAAGTGTGCCATATACCCCTGCCTTGTGCACTTTAAGTGGGAACACATGAATTCCTCCCCACACCCTATCCTCCTCCCCTCAACTTGAATAGAATTAAGTTTTTCTCCTATGAGGGTATGTGTTAGATTGTCTATTGGCTTCATAATAAAATTGAATACATTGGATACTTGCTTTTCCATTATTGTGATACTTAGAGTGTGCTTCAACTCCATTCAAGTTAATACAAAAAAAGTAAAGTCACCATCTTTTCTTACAGCTGAATAGTACTCCATGGTATATATATACTACAGTTTTGCCAACGTTTTGTTTCATTGATTTTCTGAATAATTCTTTTGTTTTCCATTTCATTTATTTCTGATTTAATTATTTCTTTTCTTCTGTTAGGTTTGGGATTGGATTACTCTTCCTTTTCCATTTCCTTAAGAAGATTCATTAGGCTGTTGATATGCTCTCTTTCTGTTTTTCAGATATAGACATCTAATGCAATAAAAAATTCCCCCTTTGGACTGCTTTTGCAGGTTTTGGAAACCTGTGGCTTCATTATTGTTATTTTTGAGGAATTTAATAATTTCTTAATCTTTTCCTTAACCCCACTCTCATTCTGCATAAAGTTGTTTTATTTCTATGTCTTTGTGTGAGATGAAAATTTTTATGGAGTTGAGTTCCACCTTTATTGCCTTGTGGTCTGAGAAAATACAAGGTATAATTTCAATTATTTTAATTTTGCTGAAGTTTGATTTGAGACCTAGGATAAGAAGTATTTTGGAGTATGTTCTATGGGCTGATGAGAACATATATTCCTTAGCTTTGGAATGGTGTGTTCTATATATGCCTATTAAGCCCTTTTGTTGTATGGTCACATTTAAATCCCTTGTATCTTTGCTTACTTTCTGTTTAGGTGATCTGTCCAGTTCAACAAGAGGAGTGTTAAAATCCCCAGCTATTATGGTGTTATAGGATATCATATTGCTCAGATCAACCAATGTCTGCTTCATAAATCTGGGAGCATTTAAGTTGAGTACATAAATACTTAAAATTGAAATATTCTCTTGATATATTGTTCCCTTTGCCAGTATAAAATGACTATCTTTGTCTTTCTTTGTTTACTTTAAATCCACTTATATTGGAAAATAGGATTACACCCCACTCCCTTCTTCTGATTTCCATTTGCCTAAATTATTGTTTTCCAGCCCTTTACCTGGAGTCTTGTTTTGTCTTCCAAGGCTAGGTGTGTTTCCTGGATACAACATATGGACAGCTTGAATATGATTGATTTTTATCCAATCAGCCAGCCTGTGCCTCTTAAGTGGGAATTCAAGCCATTAACATTTATTGAGAGAATTTATAAGTGTAGTGGAGTTCTATCCATCTTATTTTGTGAAGGTCTGTTGCTTAGTTTTATCCTTTGCACCATTATGGAAGCTAGATTTTCTTCTTAGTTTGTGGGTGTTTACTTTGCTGGTGGTCTATTGTGATGTTCAGTGTGCAGATAGGTCTAAGTATTTCCTAAATCTGGTCTTATTATGGCAAATTTCTTCAATGTTTACATATCAGAAAAAGATTTTACTTCTCCATTGATTTTGAAGCTTTGTTTGCAAGATACAGAATTCTGGCCTAAAGGTTTTGTTTAAGAAGGTTATAGGGGGGTAGCTCCTGTGGCTCAGAGGAGTAGGGCACCAGCCCCATATGCTGAAGGTGGCAGGTTCAAACCCAGCCCTGGACAAAAAAAAAAAAAAAAAAAAAAAAAGAAGGTTATAGGTAGCTGATCTTTCTCTTCTAGTTTAGAAAGTTTCAGTTGAAAATTTTCTATTGAGGCCGGGTGTGGTGGCTCACGTCTGCAATCCCAGCACTCTTAGATGCCAAGGCAGGTGGAGTTCATAGGTTTGAGACTAGCCTGAGAAAGAGTGAGACCCCCATCTCTAAATATAGCCAGGTGTTGTGGCGGGCACCTATAGTCCAGCTACTCAGGAGGCTGAGGCAAGAGAATCACTTGAGCTCAAAAGTTTGAAGTTGCTGGCTGTGAGCTATGACACCACAGCACTCTACTGAGGGCAACAAAATGAGACTCTGTCTCAAAAAAAAAGAAAAAAAAGAAAAGTCTGCTGTCATTCTAATGGCACTTCCCCTGTAAGTTAATTGGCACTTTCTCCTGGATGTTTGCAGAATTTTCTCTTTTGTCTTGACTTTGGACAGGCCCATTACAATGTGTCTTGGAGATACTCTATTTGTGTTGAGACCACCTAGAGTTCAATATCCCTCTAAAACAGTGGTTCACAACCTATGGGTCGCAACCCCTTTGGGGTTCGAATGACCCTTTCACAAGGGTCACCTTAGACCATAAAAACACATATTTCCAATGGTCTTAGGAACCAAGACACTGCTCCTCTATCTGTCTCCAGGTGGGTCTGCCCACATGCAGTTACGCCAACATACGAGTACCTGGCATGATGACATTATCACACCAACCCCATCACATACACCCTGTACAAATACAGGAGTATGTGACGGGGTTGACGCCATAATGTACTTATATGGACCAGTCACACATGTATAGAGAGCAGCTACTGTGTAGAAAGCAACTGCTGTGTTGAAAGCAGCTACTCTGTTAAAAGCAGCTATTGTGTTGAAAGCAGCAATAATGGAGGTAAATCAACACTTCATGAATTATAATTACTGGGTAAATGTAAAATCATGTGCTGTAAAATCATCAACTACTGCAAAAAATGTATATATATCTGTACCATGGGAACTTAACCTGGGTGCTGATCGGTCTTTTTATATCCAGCTGTGGCT
>CAUYPK010081209.1:0-26910 GCA_963574355.1 Loris lydekkerianus
AATTAAAAGTAGAAAAAAATGAACAGCATCAATGTATAGAGTACAAAATTCTCCATTGATCAGTATATACCACAACACAGTAGAATAAATATTTATTGAGATATGGAGCTACAAAAACACATGACATTAAAATGGACAAAGCTTTTGAAACAACCTAATAGGTATAGCAAATTTCCTCAACATTTTCATGTCAGTAAAATATTTTATTTCTCCCTCACAAATGAAACTCAGAAGGGGGAGGAGACAAGATGGCAGACTGAAGCCAGCTTTCCACAAAGGCTCCCATTCAGGAGAGTTAAGGGACAAAAATTTAGTAAGTAACCTGGAGGATTCGAGCTGTACCAAGAGAGAAGGTTGAAGAACACACATCAACACCGCTGAGGTGAACTGAGACCACAAGGATGCAAACAAAAGGTACAAAATCCATGACCAAGCAGACGGGAGTCCCCTCTCCCCCATGAGACCAGCTCAACAGCCCCACAAACAAACAAAAGGGCAGAAATTAAAGGCCCTCCCACTTCACTTCACGGGAGTAACTTCTAAAAACTGGACCTACCTCCCCGACTAGGGTGCCATGGCTCTCTCCTCCCAGGCATAAAACTGTATAAAACTTTAAATATCTTTGCTGGCAACCCAGCACTCCCCTCCACTCACACTGAGGGCTGGAGGTCTGTCCCCCAGGATTTCAGATTCTTGGGTGATTTATTGAGGGGTGTTGACAGTGCCCGAGCTGCGACTGATCAGCGCTGACTCTGAGGCACGTGAGCGAGGACAGAGAGCACTTGGCTGAGGGGGAGTCATGCCACGGCACTTCCCTGCAATAGGGTGCAGCAGCCCTCCTTGGGCAGCAATACAACCAGGCATAAAACTGAGTGAAACTGTAGCTTCCCCGTTTGAAGCGCTGAGCTCCCAGCACTCCCTCCCCACTCTCACTCGGGAGTCTGGGGACCTGTTCCTCAGGAGTTCGGATTCTTGGGTGATTTCTCAAAGGGAGAGGACAGTGCCTGAGCTGTGACTGGTCAGTGCTGACACTGAGGCACACGAGCGAGGAGACAACACTCAGCTGAGGTGAAGTCACGTCTTGGCGGCACTTCCCTGCAGCATGGTGCAACAGCCCTCCTTGGGCAGCAATATGATCAGGCATAAAACTGAGTGAAGCTGAAGCTTCCCCATTTCCAGGGCTGAGCTCCCAGCACTCCCTCCCACTCCCACTCAGGGATCTGGGGGCCTGCCCCCCAGGAGTCCGGATTTTTGAGTGATTTCTTGTGGGGTGGACAGTGCCTGAGCTGCACTGTCTCTGGGGCACGGAAGTGAGGAGATGATGGTCGGCTAGAAGGGAACCGCTTTAGAGCGGCAGTTCCCAGAGATGCAGAGCGGCAGCTCTCATCTGGCAGTGGTGCGGCCAGGCATAAAACTGTGTGGGCTGCAGCTCTGGGGTCCAAGCACTCTCCTTAACCCCCACTCTCAGATCTGGAGGCCTGTCCCCCAGGAATCTGGATTTCTGGGTGATCTCTCAAGGGGTGTGGACAGAGCATAAACTGTGGCTGATCAGTGAAGGGTTGCCTGGGTGACCACACCAGAGCGGCAGTTTCTGGAGGCAGATCAACAACCATTGTTTTTTGTTGTTGTTGTTTTGTTTTGTTTTTGTTTGTTTTTTACAAAAAACGGCTCACTTCTAGATATTCTGAAGCAACACCCCCTGTGTCCCTGGGCAACCAGAGGAGGCCACCCGTGAGTAAAGGATTTGCCTGATGCTGCTCACAAACCCAAAAAGCTTCCAGGTCAGGGCCTACTCAGAGAGGCAATCGAATACAAACCTAGCAGCAAATTCATTTGAGCTCAGAACAGCCTGTCTTCTGCAGGTGATTTTAGCAGAAACAGAGACAGAATTCCACAAAGTTGTCCTGTTCTGTTAGCAACATCAATCAGGGTCATGTTAAGTCTGAGTGAACAACCCCCCCTTCATCAAGCACCCAAGGATGTCAGGCCTCACCTCCTCCTGCTAGAAAGTGGCAGACTGCAGAGGCCTACTAGATTTCCTTGTGATTCAGGCAGATGCAAACCCCTGGAGTATCTGTTCACTACAGGCCACTGGGTCAGCCATCTGAAGAGATACCAATGGCTGGGTTTGACAGAGCGGCAAAGAGGGGAAGGAGACATCAACCTTCCCAGACTGACCTATTTGCTAGGAGGCTCCTCCTGACTCCATGCAGCACTGGAGTAAGCCATATCAGAGTACTCAGCAGAACCCTGTGATCCAGTCCACAGAGACCTCTTGAACTCTCCCACCCGACACAGATGCCAACTGAGACAATTGATTTGAACCTTCTGAACAGAACCAATAGTCTGAGGACTTTTCAAGCAGTGCCCTGGGTGTGCAATTGTAGAAAGATTTGATTTTCCTTTTCCAATTGGTACCAGAGGTGGGCAGGCAGGGTGACTTAACCCCTGGTTTTTCCCTGCACCTGAGACTTCAACCCAGAATAATTGTTACACTAGGATCGAACATAAACCAGCTGAAAACAAGACAGAACCACTGAGCCCCACCACACCAGACAGGGCCCAAGTTTCTCAGGCCACAGCACTGTATGGGCCCTCGATAAAGGCCCACGGGAAAAATAAAAGGAAGTAAAATAACCATGGGGCAGAATCAGCGGAAATACTCTGGTAACATAAATAACCAGAATAGATCAACCCCCCCAAGAAAAGATACAGCAGATGTAATTGAAGATCACATTCATAAACAACTGCCTGACGTCAGAAATCGAATTCAGAATTTGGATTTCAGACAAGATTAATAAAATGGAATTAGGAATTTGAGGAGAAATTCAAAAGTTGTCTCAAGAATTTAACGAATTTAAAGACAAAACCACCAAAGACTTAGACACACTGAAGCAAAAATTTGCAACCCTCAAAGATATGAAAAATACAGTAGAATCCCTCAGCAACAGAATGGAGCAAGCAGAAGAAAAAATTTCTGACATTGAAGATAAAGCCTTTGAATGCTCCCAAACTCTCAAAGAGGAAGAGAAATGGTGAGGAAAAACGAATAATCCTCTCAAAGAGCTCTGGGATAATTCAAAGGAGACCAACATATGAACAATTGGGATTTCGTAAAATGATGAAGTGGCCTCGATGGGCACAGAGGCCCTTCTGCATGATATTATGAAAGAAAAATTTCCAGACATGCCTAGAGATTCTGAAATTCAGATAGCAGACAGCTTCAGAACCCCAGCATGATTCATTCCCAGTAAGTGATCCCCCAGGCATATTATAATTAGCATCACTAAAGTTAATATGAAAAGAAGATTGTCAAAGCAGCCAGGTGAAAGAAAACCATTACATACAAAGGCAAAAATATTAGAATGACTGCAGATCTCTCTGCTGAAACTTTTCAAGCCAGAAGAGGGTGGTCATCAACTGTTAATCTCCTAAAGCAAAATAACCTTCAACCTAGGATCTTGTTCCCAGCTAAACTGAGTTTCATTTATGATGGAGAAATTAAATACTTCAATGACATTCATATATTGAAAAAACTTGCCATAAGTAAACCAGCTCTTCAGGATATTCTCATACCTATCTTCCAGAATGACCAACCCAATCCTATACTAGAAAAGTAAGCTCATTCAGAAACTTTGGATCAAACTCAAACTTCCACACTGGCGAAAGGATTAAAAATGTCCACTGGACCTTTGAAAACCTCAATACCCAAAACTCCACCAGACTTATCAATATTCTCCATTAATGTGAATGACTTAAACTGTCCTCTAAAGAAGAATAGGTTAGCTGACTGGATACAAAAACTCAGGCCAGATATTTGCTACATACAAGAGTCACATCTTAAAAAACAAATACAGACTCAGGGTGAAAGGATGGTCATTCATATTTCAGGCAAATGGTAATCAGAAAAAAGCAGGTGTTGCAATTTTATTTGCAGATACAATAGGCTTTAAACCAATGAAAGTAAGGAAGGACAAGAATGGTCATTTTATATTTGTTAAACATAATACTCAATATGATGAGATTTTAATTATTAATATCTATGCACCCAACCAGAATGCACCTTAATTTATAAGAGAAACTCTAACTGACATGAGCAACTTTATTTCCTCCAGCATGATAATAGTCGGAGATTTCAACAGTCCTTTGGCAGTGTTGGATTGATCCTCCAGAAAGAAGCTGAGGAAAGAAATTTTAGATTCAAACCTAACCATCCAATAGTTAGATTTAGCAGACATCTACAGAACAATTCATCCCAACAAAACTGAATACACATACTTCTCATCAGCCCACAAAACTTACTCCACATTTTAGGTCACAAGTCTAACATCAGTAAATTTAAAGGAATAGAAATTATACCTTGCATCTTCTTGGACCACCATGGAATAAAACTTGAGCTGAGTAACAACAGAAATATGCATACTCATACAAAAACATGGAGGTTTAATAACATTATGATGCATAATAACTGGATCAGAGATGAGATTAAGAAAGAAATTGCCAATTTTTTGAAACAAAACGACAATGAAGACACAAACTATCAGAACGTCTGGGACACTGCAAAGGCAGTTCTAAGAGGGAAATTTATAGCACTGCAAGCCTTTCTCAAGAGAACAGAAAGAGAGTAAGTTAACAACTTAATGGGACATCTCAAGCAGCTGGAAAAGGAAGAACATTCCAACCCCAAACCCAGTAGAAGAAAATAAATAAACAAAATTAGAGCAGAATTAAATGAAATTGAAAGCAAAAGAACAATACAACAGATCAATAAATCAAAAACCTGGTTTTTTGAAAAGGTCAATAAAATAAATAAACGTTTGGTCAAACTAATCAGAAAAAAAGAGGTAAAATCTCTATCATTCAGATGATAATCTGAATCATTCATCTTATCATTCAGAAACAACAAAGACAAAATAGCAACAGACTTCTCAGAAATCCAAAAAATTCTTAATGAATATTACAAAAAACTTTACTCTCAGAAATATGAAAACCTGAAGGAAATTGACCAATACTTAAAAGACTTCCAAGACTTACCCACCTTCCAAGACTTACCCAGAATCAAGTGGAAATGCTGAACAGGCTCATATCACATTCGGAAATATCATCAACTATACAAAACCTCCCTAGAAAGAAAAGCCCAGAACCAGATGGTTTCATGTCAGAATTCTACCAAACCTTTAAAGAGAAATTAGTACCTATATTACTCAACCTGTTCTAAAAGGTAAAAAAAGATGGACTACTACCCAACACATTCTATGAAGCAAACATCACCCTGATCCCCAAGCCAGGAAAAGACCCAACAGGAAAAGAAAATTATAGACCAATATCACTAATGAATATAGATGCAAAAATATTCAACAATATCCTAACAAACAGAATCCAGCAACACATCAAACGAATTATACATTATGACCAAGTCGGTTTTATCCCAGGGTCTAGAGACTGGTTCAATATACGTAAATCCATAAATGTAATTCAGCATATAAACAAATTAAAAAAAAAAGACCATATGATTCTCTCAATCGATGCAGAAAAAGCTTTTGATAATATTCAGCATCCTTTCATGATCAGAAAACTTTAAAAAATTGGTATAGAAGGGACATTTCTTAAACTGATAGAGGCCATCTACAGCAAACCCAGGGCCAATATCATATTGAATGGAGTTAAATTGGAATTATTTCCACTCAGATCTGGAACCAGACAAGGCTGCCCATTGTCTCCATTGGTTTTTAACATTGTAATAAAAGTTTTAGCCACTGTAATTAGGGAAGAAAAGATGATCAAGGGTAAACATATAGGGTCAGAAGAGATCAACCTTTCGCTCTTCGCAGATGATATGATGGTGAATCTGGAAAACACTAGGGACTCTACTACAAAACTCCTAGAGTGATAGAGGAATACAGCAGCGACTCAGGTTACAAAATCAACATTCACAAATCGGTAGCCTTTATATACACCAACAATAGTCAAGTTGAAGAAACAGTTAAGGACTCTATCCCATACACAGTAGTGCCAAAGAAGATGAAATATTTGGGAATTTACCTAACAAAGACATGAAAGATCTCTATGAAGAGAACTATGAAACTCTAAGAAAAAAAAATAGCTGCAAATGTTAACAAATGGAACAACATACCATGCTCATGGCTGGGAAAAATCAACATTGTTAAAATGTCCATACTACCCAAAGCAATATATAATTTCAATGCAATCCCTATTAAAGTTCCACTATCATACTTTAAAGACCTTGAAAAAATAATACTTCGTTTTATATGGAATCAGAAAAAACCTCAAATAGCCAAGACATTACTCAGAAATAAAAACAAAACAGGAGGAATCACGCTACCAGACCTCAGACTTTACTAGAAATCGATAGTGATCAAAACAGCATGGTATTGGCGCAAAAGCAGAGAAGTAGATGTCTGGAACAGAACAGAACCAAGAGATGAATCCAGCTACATACCGTTATTTGATCTTTGACAAGCCAATTAAAAACAGTCAGTGGGGAAAAGATTCCCTATTTAACAAATAGTGCTGGGTGAACTGGCTGGCAACCTGCAGAAGACTGAAATTGTACTTTCTGTTCTATAGGGAATCTGTGCTTTTCATTTTTCCTCTGGTAAGTCTGATGAGCAGGCAGGTATAGAAATAATTATCATTTTCATAGGCAACTCGCCATAACATATTAGAGATAACCATAATGTTAAAAACATTATGTTGGCATCTGTCCGATTACCCCCTTTTGGATATTTTATTACTAATCTATCTGTACTCATTGTTACAGAGTTACACATATTTAGGTTGCTTACTAAATATTACATAAATCTAATGTATGCTTAAAGATCGACCAGTGAACAAATCTACTGTGTGAGAATTCGAAATACTAAGACATATGATTATATCAAAACATTTATAAAGAAGTTTCAAAGATAAATCAAAAACTACTGACTTGCCTGACATGAGCTAAAATAAAAGGATAGTAAGACTATGTAAGTTATTTTATTTTTGAATTGATTTGCTTTGACAATGTTTTATGTTCTGTGCCCATGGGAAGGGGGCATATTTTAAGCTATAAGTCATATATTACCTGTGACAATAGTGTTCTTAGAGCAAGAAGGCGTCCTTGACTTGCTGCTTCATGCAGTGGTGATCGATCTGCCCAGGAACCTGACAAAAATGAAAGAAAACAAAAATCTGAGAGTCAGGGTCAGTGCTAAAAGATGCAATCAATTCCTATTTAATATGAATTATTCATGCTCAATATTTGACATGGGAACCCAGATATTTACTTATACCACATACTAGGAAATTTGTCTTACCTAGAGGAGCTAAGTATGCACTTTTCAAATCCAGAGAGCCATAGTTCGTGTTCTGGAACTGACCCACCCCAGACTCATGGTGCCTTCCGGATGACTCTCCCTCACCATTAACCCACTAGCAAAACTTTTGATTCCTGACTTTCTGCTCTGCTGGCCTAGAGATCTGAGTTCCAGAGGCAGAAACATTTCCATCAGAAGGCACGACAATGATTCCACGGAGCTGCAAGTTGAGACCACCACTCAGCTCTCTGGGTTCCTGTCCCCCTGGTCAGCATGCTAAAAAGGAAGCTGCAGTGTTGACTAGAGTGACAGGTCCAGGAAAGCGAGGGGAAACTGGACTCCGACCCACGGTGGAGCTAAGGAGGAGTATGTTGGAGCATATGAGATCCCTTAGGGCAGTGGTCTCAACCCTCCTAATGCTGCAACCCTTTAATACAGTTCCTCATGTTGTGGTGACCCCCAACCATACATTTATTTTCATTGCTACTTCATAACTGTAATTTTGCTACTGTTATGAATCATAATGATATGCAGGATGTATTTAGGTGACCCCTGTGAAAGGGTTGTTCGACGCCCAAAGGAGTCACAACCCACAGGTTAAGAACTGCTGCCTTAGGGCGTCACTTAATATTACTAGTAAGTAAGATTAATGAGAAGTTACAACAACCAAGTTCAGGCAGAACTACCAACTGCCAGCTCCAGAGACAGTACTTTTAATTCTGTGTAATCCTGCCTCTCAAAACACACACGCTACAGTATGTAAAGCATTGTAGCAAATGGTAATTTGTACATGTCTGTTGCCATTTTTTCATTGCTACATTTTTCCATCTAATATCTCTCTGAAATTAAACCTTCCTGTCTAAACAGCAGTTTTATTTCATTTCATCCTTTTACCACATTTCTTCTGTACTGTGATTTTAGAAGAAAAAGGCATTGAAAATGAAATCTTATCAAGTATATATAAAAAGAAGAGAAGGCAACCCCCTGAGTAACCCTGAAAAATCTCCCACCCAATTTTTGTGCTAGTGTTTACCTTGAGTTGCAGAACAAAGATTATCGAGGTTTAAAATTAAAAACACTACAAATCTGAAAGGAAGAGATAGAGAACATCTCCATTTAACATAATTTCTTGCTTATCCTGAAGTTTTCAATTGAAAATCCTGTAGCTTTTGCATATTATTTACTTGTAGTGTGCAACAGTTTTATTATTGCAATAATACACATCAAAAAATATTTGCTGGTAGTACAAAATTTGGTGGCAAACATAATTTTTAAGAAATTAGAGCATTATGTTCTAATTAAGTAAAATTGCAAAAGTTACCATCATAAATAACATTCTTTGGGGGAAAAAGCATGTTTCATGTTCCAAATTCTAAGATAAAATCTGATGCTTTAAACATTATATGCATCTGTTTGTTTTATTATTAAACAGCTTGAGCAAAGAGTAAAACTTTGGAGAACTTCAGACATCAATTTTCTTTATGAATCTTTAAATAAGATAATATGAAGATTATAATACTAACTTTCCAAATAGATAGTATATGTAAATATACATCACATATGTAACACCCTATGTTCAGTGTCATTAGCAAAGTGGTAGTGCATTAATAGACTTTTAAGTAATCCATGCTTAAAAATATATGTCCATTTAAATAATCATTTACAGGCTGGGTGCTGTGACTCACACCTATAGTGCCAGCACTCTGGGAGGCCAAGGCAGGTAGATTGCTTGAGTTCAGGAGTAGGAGACCAGCCTGAGTAAGAGCGAGACCTCAGCCTCTACTAAAAATAGCAAAACTAGCTGGGCGTTATGGTGGGCACCTATAGTCCCAGCTACTAGGAACCTGAGGCAAGAGGATAGCTTGAGTTCAAGAGTTTGAGGTTGCTGTGAGCTATGTCACTGGGGTGACAGAGTGAGACTCTGTCTCAAAAAAAAAAAAAAATACAATATTTATAATGATCAGTGTTTTCCTCCTGTATAATAGTAAATTTCTTTATCCAGAATTTATCTCTAAAAGACATTTGCTAAGTTATAGGGATGTCAATTCATTAACATTTCCTGTTTTTCCATCATCACTAGTTAACATGACAATTCACCAGATGTTGGGATTGGCACTGCCCAAGAAATGGGCTTTGGGATTCACTTTGGACTCATTCCTTTCTAGCACATTACAATGACCTTTGAGGGGCAGCAGAGCTAACAATATTTGCAGCTGAAGGGCACTTGGTATTCCTACCAGTTGGCTCTTCTCCCTCAGATACTATTGTGTTTGTTCATCAAAATGACTGTATTAGTCTCCTGAGCAATTTCAGCATTATTTTTTGGTGTTGGGAATGGAGGAGGAGAAAGAGAGAGAAAGAGAAAAAAATCATTTAGAAAACAGGCCATACAAGGACCAAAATAAAGAAATATAAGTGTCTGAATTTACTACTCCATATCCCACCCACCAGTTTCCTCCCTCATCTGTCCCTGAACTTTCTGTCCACACTGTCATTTTCTTTACCATCAAAACTTAAGTCCCTCAAGGCAAGGAGGGAAAAAAAGTAAAGGCGGATTTTATGTATGTGTGTTGCTATTATTTCTATTAAGATGACCTCCATTGGAATGAAAAGGGAGATAAACGTCATAGTGATCTGCAGACGTGGCTTGTGTACGAGGGATCCCTTGGTCCTTCGGGCAAAGACAAAAGCTTCTGACACTGTCCTAACATTTCATGGGAAGAACTAAGCTCCGTTGGCCAGCACAGGACCTTGCGGTCCCTCACCATTCCCCCAAGAAGGGGCTAGGGGCTCACACTTATAACCTTAGCACTCTGTGAGGGAGAGGCCAATGGATTGCTTGAGCTTAGGAGTTTGAGACCAGCCTGAGCAAGAGCAAGACCCCATCTCTACTAAAAGTAGAAAAACTAGCCGGCCATGGTGGCAGGTGCCTGTAGCCCCAGCTACTTGGGAGGCTGAGGCAGGAGGATCTCTTGAGCCCAATAATTTGAGGTGTCTCTGAGTTAGACTCTGTCTTAAAAAAAAGAGAAAGGGCGGTGCCTGTGGCTCAAAGGAGTAGGGTGCCGGCCTCATATACCAGAGGTGGCGGGTTCAAACCTGGCCCTGGCCAAAAAACTGCAAAAAAAAAAAAATGAGAGAGAGAGGGAGGGAGAGAAAAGGGGGTGGGGAGCAGGAGGAGGAGAAGGAAGAAGATGGAGTCTAGTTCCAGAAGCTCACAAAGGGGAAAGACTGAGGGCCAGGAAGGACTGGATTTGTGTCCC
This sequence comes from Loris lydekkerianus, assembly GCA_963574355.1. NCBI lineage: Eukaryota > Metazoa > Chordata > Mammalia > Primates > Lorisidae > Loris > Loris lydekkerianus. Next base: position 10,577 of record CAUYPK010081209.1, read on the forward strand.
AGCTTAGGACAGTGCCATCCTAAAGTCCTCTAACCTCTCTGGGACAAGCACTATGTATGTATGAACCAGGACTGAGGGAAGATTAGAAATGAGCGTGCTAAGTGCCTGCTATATAAATGCACAGTAAATACTACCTAGCATAGTTGGCAAAACAAGAGCCTCCATATCAAAATAGGGGAGATTTTAATATGAATTTTAGGGAACAATCTTTTTCCCCCCAAAGTAGACAAATTCAAGCCATGAATAATAACATCAATTGACTAAAATGTTTTTCAGTGCTGCCAACTTAAGTAAATGATACAAAGTAATTGAGTGGTTTACAAAAGTATTTTAAGCCAATAATCAACAATTGCTGTTACATTTTTCCTTTCTGAAAAAATGAAGCTATATGGATCTATTAAAGGAGTAGTTTATAGGACATACATGCCACTCAATGAAGAAAATCTTTTTCTTTGTTTCAAATTCTGCTTTTGTAACTCCCAAGCAACCACAGTTCATTTGCTTCCTTATAATTCCTTAGAAGAATATCTGTAATCTGATCCCACGTGAGAATGAAAGGGTACTACAGTGTGTATCATGTTTCAATTTCTGTTTTGAACTAAGTCTGTACCTCTCCATGTTTTAAAATCTGAAAGTTAGCAACTATCAATTTCCATTTAAATGTGGTCAATATTAAACATTTTTTTCTATACAGATATGCTCTTTACGTTAGAAAGACTTATGAGCTTTCTCAAGACCAAACAAAATGCAAATACATTTAGGCACAGCTACTTAGTAATTTTATTAATGAGTTAGTCGTAAATTGTCTAAGATAAAGCAATGCAACCCTTACTAAAAAAAAATGTTCAGTTTAACTTTTTAAGGTAAATTATTCGGTGTGAAACGGCTTTACAGAATATCTGTGACTTTCAGCAGGCTAGTCGAATGCCTGCTGCTATGGTCTCTCTGTAGCTGCACAGGAAGTGGCTCTGACTATATTTAGACGCAACACTAGTTCCAGACATCTGCTATTTAATTTGCAGAGAGAGAGTCTGCCCTGTTTTGTAAACATTACATTGCTAGAGAGAAAACATTCATATTTTCAGATCTATACGGTTTTGTAAGGGTCAATATCATACCTAGGTCACCATCTCCCCACGGCACTTCATACCAGCCACGGCTGAGGTAAATCCGACTCATAGCTTTTTTAAAAATCAGCATGAAAAGAAAAAAGTCACTTGTCATGTGCTAGTTCTGGTCAGCCATTTTAAGGAGCTCTAAGCTGCTTGTAATATGACCACTAGCCTCCAAAAAGAAAGACAGCAGTTGAAAATCTGATTTATTTTCAAAATTGCCTTTTATCACTGATCATTCCTCTTTATTTGAGAAATTGCTGGTCCTGACTTATTTTGTACTCCTTACTGGTCCTGACTTATTTTGTACTCCTTACTATGTATATGTCCTGCTATGAAATAAAAGCATTACCATTAGACCTCTGTTCCTGGCTACAGAAAAGCTGTTTGATTATTTTAAATCTCTGCCTGCTCCCAACCTCAGATCATTCCACGAGCAGAAGTGAGATGTGCTCTCACTTCTCACTTTGAGAGTTAGCTTAGCCATGGCACAGTGGCCTGTGGGTTTGTCCACACCTGCTTTTTCTCCACATTCTCAAAAAAAGAAAGGCACCAAGCATCTGAAACAGGGAATTCATTATAAGGAGAGGCAAGAAGCAATGACATTTTCACACATTTTCATTTCTGTGAAGAATGGTAATGCATATTATAGTTCCCTTGGCTATAAAATATTAAATAGATAATCATCTGCTCAAAGGGGGCAGATTTACCATCAAGCCAATGAAACTGAAGTTTAGCTAAATTGTATTAGTTTATACATTCCCCCAGTTTATTCTTTTCTTTGTTCATAATATCTTCTCTCTGCTAAATCTTTTTTTGTGCTGCTCAGTAATTGATTGGAGGGTTCCTGTGTTTTTTTTATTATTTTTTTATTAAGTCTTTTGTACATAGGGCTCCTGTGTTTTGTTCTCCTGCCTTTCTTGCTCAACTTACAGCAGTTTAAGAGGACTAAACAGCAAAAGTGGTTGGAAGATAATTTCCAGTGAAAAGGGCAACGTCTGGGAGCAGGAAGCCACATTAGTAGGGTAAGAAGAAGAAGAGGGGAGAAAGAATAAATGAGAGGGGAAATGTAGGAGAGGAAGATCAAAAAGAGAGAAAGTGGCCAGGCATGGTGGCTCACGCCTATAATCCCAGCACTCTGGGAAGCCGAGGAGAAAGGGTCCCTTGAGCTCAGGAGTTTGAGACCAGCCTGAGCAAGGGGGAGACCCTGTCTCTACTAAAAATAGAAAAATCAGCCAGATATGATGCGCCTGTAGTCCCAGATACTGGGGAGGCTGAGGCAGGAGAACTGCTTGAGCCCAAGAGTTTGAGCTAGGCTGAGGCCAGAGCACTTTAGGTAGGGTGACCGAGTGAAACTCTGTCTCTCTCTCTCACACACACACACACACACACACACACACACAAAGGGAGATGCAGAGCACAGGCAATAGAGGTAGATTTTTCACACTGGTTCTAGGTGGTAGCAGGAACCAGGCCCATGCTGGAGCTGTACCCCTGAGAGGTAATAAGGCCTGAGGAACAAGATGGGTCTTAGGCTCTTGTATCCCCACATCCATGACAGAAATCCATGCCTAAAATTTGATTTGCCTGACTATTTTTCAGAGGATAAAATGGGCTCACTTGCAGGTATATGGGCAGCAGGCCTGGGGTATGCAGGTCAGCTATGTTCCCTAATGCACCAGCACTCACCAACAACCTTTGCACCTGCTCTAAGGGAGTGGATGGGAGGAGACATTATTAACATGATGAAATTTCCCCAGGCTGCTTGGTGGGATAGGAGCTTGAGGCCAATAGTAAACTGGATGCTAAACAAGCCCTGACCCTGGCAGCTTGTAGAGTAAGATTATTTTCCACTGCACGAGATTTTCTTCCTTATCTCCGTACTGCAAAGCCCAGCTCAAAAGCTTCCTCTTCCAAAATATTCCCCAGCGTGTCAACAGTACTCTCTTCCTTCCTTCAGCTCCTTTGTGTGTGAGCACTTTCTTTTTTTTTGGAGACAGAATCTCACACTGTTGTCTTGGGTAGAGTGCTGTGGTGTCATTACAGCTCACAGTAATGTCAAACTCTTTGGCTCAAGGGATCCTCCTGCCTCAGCCCTCCCAAGCAGCTGAGGGTCTATAGGCACCTGCCACCACGCCCATTTACTTTTTCTATTTTTGGTAGAGATAGGGTCTCACTCTTGCTCAGGCTGGTCTCGATTTCCTGAGTTCAAGGGATCCACCTGCCTTGGCCTCACATAGTGCTGGGATTATAGGCATGAGCCACCATGCCCAGCCTCCTGTGTGAGCATAAAACACATGCAGTCTTCCTGTGTTGCAAGTGCAAACTCTCCAAACTCTTGGATTTTCTTAAACCAGAGTCTCATTCACCCAGTCACTACTTTTCCCTGGGGGGCCTTTTCTGCTTTCTCTTGCATGACTACACTGAACCTCATTAAACCTGACTGGAGGCTGTGTAGAACTGAGAACAGGGTTAAAAGATAAGGCTGTGCAGGGAGGCCTATCTGGATGGACACCTGACTCTATTACTTATTCGCCCTGGCAACTGGGCAGGTTTCTTTAAATTGCTAAATCCCAGTTTCCTCACCTATAAGCATTAAATGGGCCTGTGTGAGAAGTGTCTGCCACTAAGTATGTCCTTAATGAAGCAAATGTTATCTCCAGTGCATTTAAATTTAGAGAGATTAAATGACTTGCCTCAAGTTACAAACAATAACTGACAAAGCCAGGATGAAAACTCAGTTCTTTTAAATGTCCAATGAAATTTTATACTACGATATTCTCTTTTCAACCCCAGACTTCACCATATATTTCGTGGACTATTCATTCATAATGAATCCATAATAAATACAATGAACTAACTAGACAAGTAAAATGAGAGTTTCTATAAATGAAAATGAAAAGAGCTGTGGGATTCTCCTCTCTACATTTTCATATAGTAATATGTATATGTAAAATAGCAACATACAGAAACAATAACTGTAATGTCTTATTGATTATAAAAGTGGTGTATTAAATGGATAAAGGAACACACTGGAGTCATAATGCTTATTCCTGAATGTAACTATTACAAACATTGTGGTGTATATCCTTCTCAACATTTTTATACACACATTCATTTTTAGATCAAGGTGTAACCATACTACTAATATTGATTTTTAACCTATTTGTTTTCACTTAATGATATATCTCAGTCATTGTCCTGTGTCATAAAACATAGTTCTACATTTTAAGTGACTACTTTATGATACGTATTTTATTGTATAGCTATCCCATTATTTAGTTAATCACCTATTAAGTGATATTTAGGTGGTTTTTATTTTGGGGAAATCAACACTATTATTTATCTTTGTGAATATGGCTAATTACCTGGTTTGAGGAAATTTCTAAAATTTCAATGTGTATCATAAAACTATCACCAGTAAGAATAGTCCTACTTATATTCTCATTAATAGTGCTGGGAAAATTTGAAACTAAATCTAGTGAAAGTTTGTTAAGACTTGTTCTTTTTTTTTTTTTTTTTAAATCAAAGCATGAGGCATTTCTTCATGGTTTCAAATATTTGAAAATTGATCTAAAATATATACCTTTTCACCAAATTAGATATCTATAGCTTTTTTAGCTTTTTATAGCTCAATTCCAGATACTTTTATAGCTTAATTCCAACTTCCTCTAGAGCAGTGGTTCTCAACCTTCCTGATGCCACAACCCTTTAATACAGTTCCTCATGTTGTGGTGACCCCCAATCATAAAATTATTTTCATTGCTACTTCATAATTGTAATTTTGCTACTGTTATGAATCATAATGTAAATATCTGATATGCAGGATGTATTTTCATTGTTACAAAGTGGTCACCACCCACAGATTGAGGACCGCTGCTCTAGGCAGGGGTCCTCCAACTACGGCCTGCGGGCCACGTGAGGCGGTGTGATTGTATTTGTTCCCATTTTGTTTTTTACTTCAAAATAAGATATGTACGGTGTGCATAGGAATTTGTTCATAGTTTTTTTTAAAAACTATAGTCTGGCCCTCCAATGATCTGAGGGATAGTGAATTGGCCCCCTGTTTAAAAAGTTTGAGGATGCCTGCTCTAGAGTCTCTATCCACATTAAAGAGCTGTGAAACTCATCCAGGTGCATTAATTTACTTCCTTTTTGCCTTTTCCCCAGCTATTATGTTGCTAATACCTAAGGCCTAGTGCATGGGTATATAGTTCACTCTTCATTTAAGAAATGACAGGACTCTGAAATAACTGCCTTTCTTTTTCTTTCTTTTTTTTTTGAGACAGAATCTCACTCTGTCACCGTGGGTAGAGTGCTGCGGCATCATAGCTCACAGCAACCTCAAAATCCTGGGCTTAAGCGATTCTCCTTCCTCAGCCTTCCTAGTAGCAGGGACCCTAATGTCAGCTAGTTTTTCTATTTTTAGTAGAGATAGGGTCTCCCTCTTGCTCAGGCTGGGCTTGAACTGAGCTAAGGGATCCTCCGACCTCTTGCTCCCAGAGTGATGGGATGCTAGGCGTAAAGCACCCACCTGGCCCAGTATTAGCAGTTCCCCTGGATGTTAAAGACCATGAGGGTGAAGCCTGGTAATCACTGATCCCCAGCCTCTACCAGTGCCCAGCACATAGTAAGCATCCAATAAACAGTTGGACTATTAGGTTATCTTGTTTATAGTCAACCACTCTTATCCACTTTAGTGTGTTCCTCAATTTTATTGTTAATTATATTGTACTGGTGTGGAAAGAAGGGATCCAGTTGCTTTCTCAATCTTTTAAAGAAAATATAGTATTTTATCCTACTTAAAAATATGCTTTGTGGGACCACACCTACGGTGCATCTTACAAGGATACATGTGAAACTTACTAAATCTAGACTATAAATGTCTTAACACAATAACTAAGAAAATGCCAGGAAGGCTATGTTAACCAGTGTGATGAAAATATGTCAAATTGTCTATAAAACCAGTGCATGGTGTCCCATGAACGCATTAATGTACACAGCTATGATTTAATTTTAAAAAAGTTGATGATTAACAATTAGTGTAAAGCATAAGAAAACTCAGTGGAAAAATTCTATCTCATAGAATTACATAAATGTTAAAAAAAATAGTGACTTGAAAAAGAATCATCCTTTTATCATCCTTTCACCCTACATATTTATCTGCACTCCTTCCAATCCTTCCAAATTCTCCTTCTCTATCATATCCCCATGTCTTACTCAACTTTTAATGTTTTTCTGTAAAAATTTCATATTTTCAATGAATTTTCTCTGAAAGTTCTTTTAGAGCTGATGAACCTAAATATTTAAATCAGTGTTATATATACCAATATTATAATAAAAATTAATTTATGGTTTTAAAATTTGAAATAGTTAAAAATTGAAATATAGTTTAAGATGTGAAATTTGTCTAAAATTCCAATTTGTTGCTTCAAAAATTATTTTTCAAACCATGTATTTATATGAAATAGTTGTATTCCAGGTTATATATAATTTTCAGTTCTATTTGTATATATAACACTGTATTATATTCCCACATTAAATTTTTCCCAGTAAAAATTACGAATAATCATATTTTAGACAAGTAGATGAAATGATGACCATGTTTTCATACGATGGGAGAAAGTATATTGCCTATTTCAAGCAACCCTCACTTGAGTTATGTATGTATAATTCTACTCATAAACAAATTTCAAAAAGCCCTATAAAAAATAGTAATATAATTCATATGCATAAACTAACAGAAATATCTTTGTACGTTCCTAGATATGTCCAAGAATTCAAGAGTGTGTGTGTTCAAGAATGTTCATAGAAACCATATTAACAGTAGTCCAAAATGTCCGTCAACTATAAAATACTTAAATAAAGGGAGGTACAGTCATGCAAGGAAATATTTTACAGCAATATTATTGCCATAGTAACAACCCAGATGAATCTCACAAACATAACATTTGTGAAAAATAAGCCATACATAAAAGAGTACCTATTGTATAATTTTATGTAAAGTGTAAAAACGGGGTAAAAAAAGTGTAAAAAAATCTATAGTATTAAGTGAAAGGAAAGTGATTGCTTAGGGTGATTGCTTACTAGCCAGAGTCAAAGGATTTCTGGTGGTAGTTCTTTATCTAGGTGCTGGTCATACAGGTGTGTTAATTTTATTGAGTCGTACACTTATAATTTTTGCACATTTCTGAATATAGGCCATATTTTGAATTTCTCCCCAAATTCTGTGACTGCTAATAGGGTGAGGAAATTGTTTCTGGTTATCTTCACTGATCCATAGTTTCCCATCCTACAGAGAAGAGCCACACAGAGTTTGTGATAGGAAATGTATGACAATTTTCAAATGCAAAGATTATGCCTTTTATCTACTACCAGCCTATTATTTACTTCGAATGTGTTCTCCAATAATGACTCTATATTTGTGCTGATGCAGCCTCATTACCCTGACAGTGCCGCTTAGTAAGGGGTATACACTGAAAAACCGAAAACAAAGCGGAATTTATGACTCACTTAGGTTAGTGGTTTTAATGAAATCTTTCAGAAGGAGCAAAGGCTTGGCTCTTCAAAGGTCACGTGTGTCAGCCTCAACCCAAGCAGCCACCTTTAATGGTAAGTTCTTACAAATCAAGAAATCCTGCAGGTGAGGGGGTTGATGGTACACTTATGTTACTACAGTTAAAGGAACAAACAAGTCAGTGAGTCAAAAGAATTATTGAGGATCAGGGCCGTGAGCATGGGATTGAGTTTAGGGGCTTTTGAAAAGTCAGTATTGAAAAATGGCCTCTATAGAAAATAATGCAGGTGCTGCGCAAAGATCTCTGTCACTCCCCTTTCTATTCTGGTGCCACTCCCCCAGCTGTTTGGTGTCATCTCACATTCAACAGCCAGGAGCCACAGTTCTTTCTTAAAGGATTTCTGGAAGCTCCTACAACTGCCTTGTCAGCATTTGCAGAGAGCTGGAAGTCTCAGAATTTATCCCTAAGGCAACACTTAGTGACAGCTCCAGCTCCTTGGCTTTTGCTTAGGAGACCACAAGACCACCGAGGCAGGACCAGGCCAAGAGGGGAGAGAGGCACGTAATTTAAGGAGTGTCAGAAAAACTCAGCCATCAAGGTAAATGATATTTTAATACAATAATTTTTAGAATTCAGAATGAACGTTAAAATCTATGATAATCAAACCATGAAAATTTTAAATAAAGTCAGGATTATTGTCACTGATTTTTCCTTTTACATCAGGTTCCAAGATGGCTTCGCAGGGCACTACTCCAGAGTGAAGCAGGAGCTCCAGGCTCCCCTTTAGATGTTTTTGCCACATTGAGGTCCTGTACCCATTTGATTTGGGGGTTTCTTTTGCCTCACAGAATCTTGAATCATACCCCCACATTTCCCACGACCTTTTTCCTCATCTCTACCCAGTTTCCAAAGGGAGCCTCTCCCAGAAAGGCGGCCTTGCCAGGACTGTCACTTCCTTTGAGTCCCTTCCTGAGGTCAATGTCCTGATCCACCAAGATTTCAACTTTTTTGTACTTCGCACAGCCTCATTATTTCTAGTGATGACTTTTGCTCAATTTGTTTTAATTTCACACAGTTGCTTCACCTCCTCCAGCCCCACCTCCTCTGGCCTGGCTGGAGGTGAATGTGCAAGAAATAGTGTGTGCTTATTTTTCTACCCACAGGTAACGCGGTAGAAGATCCAAAGGCACGGGACTGGTGTCATCTTATTTTCTTCTTCACATTCATAAGTATAATTATTAGGATGTTGGAAGTGATTTGGATGTAGTCAGTCACCATTATCTTTGATTCCCAAAAGCCCACCTTTCCTATTTATGATTTCCTGGGGAGAGTCAGCTGAATCCAGAGCCCTGAGCATTCAACCACTTTATTCTGATCTTTTTCCTGAATGCTTTCTCCTATCCTCAGGCTGACAACAACAGAAATGGAAAATTGGAAGCAAAGAGGAATGTGTAAGCCTTGACATTCAAAGCATAATATCCCTTTCACAGAAAATAATAACCTTCCCTAAAAATATTTTACAATTCATTACAATTCATGAAGTAACACTATGAAAATCCAAACCCTGTCACGTAAAAAGCTCTAACTACACATGTAAACAACTACATACTCTAAGTGGAATATAATGTTGGATTCATGTCTTTAAATTTATTTTACTACTAGCTATATTGTAGCAAATTAAATGCTGGGGAGCTGAAATGAGAAGTGACTGCCTGGGTTTCTCGGTTCATGAGTTTCATAACATACATTGAAGGTGCCATCTCCTGGTGATAATTTTTCTACACCTCTAATCCATAGCCTGCATTTTATCTTTGTGTACTGAAACAAGCCTCTGAACTATTTGTTTTGAAAATAAGTAGAAAACATTTTACATCTCCTTAATTATTCTTTAATTATTTAAAAGTATGAGTCTTGTGAAGAATCTCTGTGGATTATATCAAAGTTGATTTCCTGGTGTTGATCTTATTCCACGGTGATGCAAGATGTTAGTTAACATTGGAGGAGTCCGGGGGAAGAGCACAGGGGACTTGGGCAGACATTTCTTTACAACTTCCTATGAATCTATAATTGTTTTAGAATAAAAATTCTAAAACTATTTTGTACAAAAAGACTTTTCTTGTCCAATTGGAATACATTTTGGTTTGAAAGATAGGACAGCATTGGTTAGCAGAAATCCAAGAGGTAAACCATGCAGATATCTTGTCCAGCTACCTACATCCATTGTAGATAAGGTCATCTATAAATGCCTTACAAATGAAGCAAGGCTTTGTGTGCATCGGGACATTGATCTGCACATGAATGGCTGTGTTGGTATTTCAGCTGACAACTGTCCTAGGACTGCTTGTCTTAATCCTCACTTGCCATGCTGGTAAGTCTTTCTGAGCAAATTCATGCATCGCACAGTGGTTTTCTGGATAAATGTCCCTAAAGTATCAGGTCCTGATTCTTAGAACCTATAAATGTCACTTTGTTTGGAAAAAAATATGTAGATGTGATTAAGTTAAAAAATTCTTGAGATGGAAGATTATTCTGGATAATCCATGTGGGCCCCAAATGCAATTATAAATATCCTTATATGAGAAAAAGTCTGAGATTCTACAAGATTCCACATAGCCACACGCAAAGGAGAATGCAATGTGAAGATGGTAGAGAGAGATTTAAAAGTTCTGGCCTTGGAGAACAGAGTGATGCCACCAGGAGCCAAAGAATGCCAGCAGCAACAGAGGCTGGAAGACCTACAAAGAACAGATTACCCCCTCCCCCGTGCCAAGACAGCGTGGTTCTGTGGACACCTTGATTTCAGGACACTAATATGAATTTTGGAATTCTCCAAACTTCATATTAATGAATCGTTTCCAGAACTGCAAGAAGATAAATTTCTCTTGTTTCAAAACACCAAGTTTATAGTAATTTCCTACAGCAGCCACAGGAAATGAATGGACCATGATGAGAGTAAGTTCAGGGTATAGATCTAGAACATGAGGAGGACACACTCTGGGCAGTGTGGACACAGCACTGGATGACAAGCCCTTCCTCCTCTGGTTGATTCCTGAGATCTCTTCTGGCACAAAGGTAATACTGCAATGCTCTGGTGCAATCTCAGTGCTCAGTGGGGCAAAAAATGAGTCTTCCCAAAGTTACTGTCTTTTTTTCTAGCTGATCGTCTTATCCTATATCTTGAATATGTTCCAAGTCTACTCTTTCCATCTGTCATTGTGTGTTTAATGTTTTCTATGACATTGTAATTCAATATTTAAGGGGCAGCAACATTGGTGTCACCTGGGAACCAGTTAGAAATGCAGAATCTCAGGCCTCACCCTAGACTTACTGAACTGAAGTCTGTAGTTTAACAAGATGATTGTATTATGCCTGTATTTTACAATCACCTGTATTTCAACCAGGTGATTATATTATGCACATTAATAGTGTTGAGAAGTTCTACTGGAGAAGTCAGAAAATCAACAACATCCTGAAATGGTCTCAAATTTAGCTGAACCTACATGTAAATCCACAACCATAAGTATTAGCCTGCCAGGAAATCTCAGTGTTTTAAAGAATATCTTATGCTCTTTAATGGTGCAGAGTTACAGCATCTACATCAGTGGGAGATTATTTTGACATAACACATACCATTAGTAACACTACAAACATGATATTTTCTCTAAGAAATAAAGACTGACTATGCCTTTTCCCTAGCATTTGCTAAAATACAGCTTTTATTTGAGGTGCTCCATTTGCCAGGTTTCATGTTGTTTTCTTCAAGCAATGTTATTCTGGTGCCAGCTGAGAAGAGCAAGTTTAGCCTGGCTGGGTTTTCCATTTCCTATTGTTGCTTGCTTGGAAGTTAGCAGCCTCAATTTCTTTGGTACCCAGTTTGAGAGCTCCGTGGGTGTTCTCTGGGCTTGTAATTGCAGAGTTTGTTTGGGAACAGAAATGTTTCCATAGTTGGAATTGCTCTGTTTGTCTGGATCCCTGTTACCACTGTTTTTAGTTGCATTGAAGCATGTGAGGCAAACTTATTCATCCTAGTCTCCCTATAAACCTTGTTTGCAACAATGTACTGTTTTTGACCATTTTTGACACTGTGTGTCACATAAACACACAGTGAATTTCTCCCTATCTTTCCTTAATTCCTTAGTTCAAACTGTTTAGAAATTGGCCTATTTTGTCAGGATTAAAGTCATTCTAACCTACATTCCATTGATGTGAAAGGGGCATTCTTAAAGCTGATACATTGGAACACATTGTTTTTTTTCCTATTTGTTTTTAGTGAAAGTATTTCTCTCATCTACTTTTGGCTACTGGAAAATAGCCAGTGGTCACCAAGAGAGAAGAAACTAAAAGAATAATTACTTAGAATAAAAACTAATAATTTTTTGAATAAGAGAGATATAAATCTGGCACCAAACTAACTTTAATCCTCTGTCTTCTGGAATACGGCCTCCTGGGCTGCAAATTATGCCATTTAAGCCACCAACAGCAAATAATCCAAAAAAACGGGTCTGGAGGATCAACATCAGCAAGCCAAGTCTAGCTCGCTTCTCTTGGAGAGGAAAAAGGAGTTAGAGGAAAAATAGAAATGGATTCAAACACACCTATTCTTCAAAATAAACATGCAGTCAAATTTTGTGTTTATTTGATATTTGCCTTTGCTTTTTCTTTCCTCTTAGGCAAACTGGGAAATGAATGGCTATATTTATAAATAGGATAAACTGGATTTAAATGAAAACTATATAGCAAAGTGAGATATATTTGGATTGAGAACCATATAAAAGCAAATGAAGGCCTTACTTTTGCTCAAGAGGGAAACTTTTCTAATAGCCAACACATCTGAAGTTGCTATTTTCTGATGAGTATTTCTTCTTCTGTCAACAGATATTTCACATCACGTATTGCTGGACACTAATTCTAATTCTAAGTTAGAATAGTTTCTATTATTCATGTGGTAAGTAGTCATCACCAAAATGAAAATACCTTTAGTGTTTCTTTCAGAAACCATACATGAAATGAAGGATGTCATCAACAGAGTTTGGGTATTTACAGAGCATTGTATAAAAGTGTGTTGCAAATTCTGCAGTAACCATCTGAGATGGACAGGAAGAATTTACCAGCTTGACATTAGCAAGGTTAAATAACCTTGGGCAAACAACCTTTCTGAGTGTCAGTTTATGGCCATGTAAAATACATAGTTATACCGGCATACCTGATAGAGTACTTGGGAAGATTGAGTTCTCAAAAATCAACCCCCAAGTATTCTACCTGGCCCATAGTAACTCAGTTCCTTGCTTGTTCTTCTTGTTTGTAGAAGCTACATTTTCAAGGGCTTTCCTTTTAGTGTATAATCATATACCAATGTAAAAAAAAAAAAAAAAAAGTATCCACAACCTGCTACATCTCTGCCCCCCAAAATACCCTCACACATCAATCTCCCATGAGGCTACAGAAAATTTTTTTCTTAAGTATGACTAAGGATTATTTTCCCTTTTTGTACCATTGCTAACCCTCAGGGTTGAAGCAGTGGAGGATCCCCATCCTTCTGGCTCCTGTCCCTGAGAAGTGGATGAGCTCCATTTCGCCGGAGCTTCCAGTTTTGACCGGGACACAGCCACTCGGAGCACATCACCCTCTGACAGTGTCTTCTAACAGTGGGAGGACCTACTGGAGAACACAGCAGCCCAGAGACCCATCCATAATTGCACTGCTCTGGCAACAGACACAGTTAGGAAACTGTCACAATATATACTTGTTAATGCACTCGGTATATATAAGTTGTTCATTCATATAAATAGCTTGCATTTATGACTTCTTTTCAGTTTGCATCATTTATTTCTTAAGTATATTGAGGAACAAAATGTTATGTGTACATATGACCTAGAGTAATAATGACAGAAAAAAACAATAGAGTGTTGCTAAAATGATGTATTTTCTCCTATGCACCCTAAGGTAAGTCTCTATGACTTGAGTATTTTTAAGGAATGGACACAAGTCCAGCGTGGCTATCCTTTCCTTCCCTCCATAGTGTAGGAGCCACTTCCTCAGGTTATACATTTGGTGAAGGAGATCAGGATGAAGAACTTAAAGAGTGGGAGAGCTAAAGATCTAAGATTCTAGGGACTAGAACTGGGCTGATCCCCCTTTGCCACCATGAAAAGCAACACCATTGCTGCACACAGAACTTACAACCTCACAAATGATTCCAGCTCTCAAAATTCATAGAGGCATCCAAGCCTAGATTTCCTAGATAGAATACTAGACTACCAGACAATACATTTGTTATTACAGAAAACATTTTTTTTTTTTTTTTTTTTTTGAGACAGAGTCTCACTATGTCACCCTCTGTAGAGTACTGTGGTGTCACAGCTCACAGTAACCTCAGACACTTGGGCTTAAGTGATTCTCTTCCTGCCACAATGCCCGGCCACCTTGTTGTTGTGGCTATCATTGTTTAGCAGGCCCAGGCCAGATTTGAACTCACCAGCCTCAGTGTATGTGGCTGACACCCTACCCACTGACCTACAGGCGCCACCCATTAGGGAAAATATTAAACAACATTTCTAGAGGAGATGTTCCTGCCCCAGATAAAATGAGGTCTTACTTTCTGGCTCAAGTTGTAGAATTTTCCTAAGTAGTTTTGTTTAATTTTTGGTACTGTCCTCACAAAAATTTCTTTCCAATAACTCAAAGTATAGAAAAAAACTCTAACTCTGTATTAGGCTTAGTGAAAATGAATACATAAACTGAAGGGTAATTCAAGGCAAAGGTCAAGATTTGGGCCCATGTTTCAATAATATCCCCACAGCCAGTAGTCTGTTTACTTAAAAATGGAAGAAGTGGAATCTCTAAACTGAGTCTGAGCCAATAAGTAAGGACTATTTCTTGTTTATATGATTAGCTTTTATAATAAGCATTAAATGAATACTAAAAGGACAGATGCTGGCTTGTTGGTTGGCTGGCTGGCGTGGTGGATAAATGAAGAAGAGTGAAAGGAGAAAAAAGAGCACAGGTTAGAGTGAGATTGTCTAAAGTGAGAAAGGACGGACTATTTACAGACATCACCAGTAGATGATTTGTTTTATCTTATTTGGCCATGCACAGGAAATAGATACTGGATTCTCCAACCAAATGCTCATAACCATTCCATGAAGACTTAAATGACCTGTGTGATTTCTGAACAAGTTTATCAATTTTCTGGACATCAACATTCTCATCTCTAAAATGGAATAGCTAAACTATATTATTTCTAGTTTTCTTTCCAGTTCTAATATTCTAGGCTTCTATGATGTTCACTTCTGAAGACAACATTCCTGGTGATGTGGTATACATTTCAGAAGATCAGTATATGGGCAGTGGCTCTTCATGTCACTTTCTTCTTTTAATTTAGGGAAAGAATGCTTGGAAATCTTTACTCATGGAATTTTTACAGAGAGAGAGAAAAAATTATCAAATCCCTTTTCTCTGTGAAGTACTTGATTCTGAAACCCATCCTATTATGTGACTGAAGAATCTCTTTGACAACTAATTCCACCTCACCGTCAAAAATCTCAATCTGATACATCTGCTGATCTGCCGATTCATCAGAATTGTTCCTTATTTAAAATACCTCACCCACTTTTTCCTCAAAGAATTTCCATTTATCCTTCCATATAGTTTAGTGGTTGGGGGAGGGTCCTGTCAAGCACATCACCAAGTTCCACCACCAGACACAGGAATGGGCACAAGACCAGAGGTGGCCAACCACGTTCTACTTTCTTGGATTTAATCCTTGGATGGACACACCCAGCTTCATAAATATTTTTAGAGAAGAACCATCATCCAAGAGCAGCCAGCACTAGAGAAATAGCTGAGGGTGCTCTGTTCTAGGATTTCAGGCAGTGATTTTCCAATACGAGCTGCCATCAGAATTACCAGAGGGCTTCTTATAACAAGATTCAGGGTCCCCACTCCTAGACTTCCGATTCAGTAAGTTTCATGTGGGGATAAGAATTTCTAATTACAACATGTTCCAAAATGGTAACAAATATTTCTGGTTTAGAGACCACACTTTGAGAACTAATTATTTCCAGAACCAACTTGAATCTTTTCTTGTTGAGGACTAGCTTTCCAATCCCTTCCTCAATCTTTTAAATTATCCAGCATCTCTCTAGCAAATCCAGCTTTCTTGTTTGAATTATTTGGGGCTGGTCAGCGTCTATTAACTTCTAACAGAATTTTGGATTTTCTGAAGCATGGGGTGCTATAGTATAGTAGCTTGAACACTCTTGGTCAGTCCAGCGCTTCATTGCAAGATCTTCATGGATGAGCTCTGCCATTTCCTTCTCCCTTTCTGACTTTCCATCTGGCCAGACGCAGGCTCCCACCCCAGCACAGCCTGAATTTCCTCTGCTCCAAATGCCCACTATTTCAGCTCCTAGTATCATCAGTACCTACACTAGGACCCATTAAGATGGGTAAGAGCCTTAACTAAACCTGTTGTTCCAGAAAGTCTCATGTTTTCTTTCCTCTTATTTGGAAAAAAAAACCCTTACTTTGATATAAGAATGAAGCCTAGGAAACTGTCTTTTAACAAGCCTGATAAAGGTTGAGAGACACTGAGTTACAACTAGACTTCTTTCCGTATAAGGGTCAGTTAAGCTGAGGTCTAAACAACCAGACATTCTTTAAAACCAATAATTTGATTCCTGTAAGCTAACAGATTTGCCTCCAC